>JANUWF010003223.1:0-59190 GCA_026120185.1 Voacanga thouarsii
CGGATTAGAATGGGATATCTTTGTCCATCGCTAATTTGAAAGGGGTTATAGTTAACACTGATCCATCCCTAATCAACTAGGGATTAGCGATGGAAAGTCAATCTGTCGTCTGTCCCTCTCTAATCCCTCACAGATTTAGCGAGGGAAAATTCCCTCGCAGATTTAGCGAGGGAAAATTCCCTCGCTAATTCTCTATTTTCTTGTAGTGATTTCTTCCATCAACTTCTTCTCACGTTCCAGTATCTCAATGGTTTCTCTCAACTTCTTCTCAGCTATATGTACTCCTTCTTCATCTCGCAAATCCTACAAATCCAAAGGCATGTTCTCAAATTATTAGTTCTTTGGGGCCATATAATTATTAGTTCTTCATGGACAAGTGTGTGTGAGAGAGAACTTGAATATTCTTGATTAGAGTCTCCAAGCTCATCAACTTTCTGTAAGGCCATCGACAAATTCCCAACTTCCGACATCTCTTTTTGAGAAGGGTTAGGCAAACATTCAGTTCTTTGGCAGCCCTAGTGAGTGGCATGTGAAAGTACTTCGAAATGGTTGCTCTTGACAATGTCTTAGAGCTACTACCCTTCTCCTTTTGCTGCCTCCTGATTATCTTCTTCTCCATAAGAACTTCGTCTAAAGTGATATATTCAAGATGCATTTCCTCCACAGGAACCATGTTCTGGCTTTGTTCAAAATCCATTAGGGAGTAGAAAGGATCATGCACAAGCATATCCTCTTCAGAGGAACAACATCAAAAACAGTCTCTTGAATAGGTAGATCAAATTGGAAATCCAAAACAGCATGTTCATAACTTTCACTGATTCATAACACAACAAACTAAACCAGATGAAGAAGAAGGGTGAAAAGCAAAAAAAAAAAAAAAAAAAATCCCTTAAAAGTATCACACTTAAATCAAGAGGAAGTGGTTGGCTTAGAAAGGAAAACGCATCAAAATCTTCTTCCTTGGAAACTAATTCAAAATTTGACCACCTCTCAAACGAATTACAACTATCCATCTCTGAGAAAGAGAATCGACTATCCCATTGTTATTTCCACTAATGACTGATGACTAAGGGATTTATATATATATATATATATATATATATTTGTGTAAGAAAAGGGGAGGGATGACTAAGGAGAGAAAGAGACAAGAAGGAAGAAGAAGAGGTAGATGACAGGCTCTGTGCGGGAAGAGGGGAGGGAAAACTAAGGAGAGAAAGAAATATGGAGGAAGAGGAAGAGGTAGATGACAGGTTCTGTACGGGAAGAGGGAAGGGAAGACTGAGGAGTGAAAAAGATAAGGAGGAAGAGGAAAAGGTAGATGATAGGTGGAAGGAGGGTAGAGGGGAATGAGGACTGAGGAAAGAAAGACACAAGTAGGAAGGGGAAAAAGTAGATGACAAGTTATGTGTGGGAAGAGGGGAGGGATGACTGAGGAGCGAAAGAGACAAGGAAGAAGAGCAAGAGGTAGATGACAGGTTTTGTGCGGGAGGTGAGGAGGGAGGACTGAGAAGAGAAAGAAATAAGGAGGAAGGGGAAAAGAAGATTGGTTCGTTCAGTGGAGAGCACTGCCTTGTCTTTTTCCCTTATTTCTCATCTTACATTTTATAATTTTATCATTAAAAGTTACAAGAAGTTGATGTCTTCTCAACTTTTCCTCTCTTCACTTGTTAAGTCTACAAGAAAGTACGTCATTTTATCTGTGACTTTTTCTAATTAATTCAGGCTGGTTCTTGATTCTGATCATATATTCAATTGACTGGTTATTGAGCTCACTTGCATACTCCAAAAATTAAAGTTCCATGGTAACAAAACTATTGCTTAAGTGGATGGTGAAAGGCAAAGTATCTTGCAATAGAGTGCAGCTTGGTTGTGTTCTGAATGCAACGAGTATAAAACTTGGTTCTGCCTTCTTGCAATAATTTTATGATTGAAGGAATTGGAACGAAGCGAAATGAGAAGAATTTTATTTGTCCTCTACTTAATTTTTCATAGTTTAGAAAATTTATGTCGGTATATGTCTATATTTTAATATTCTAAGTTTACAGTTGTACTTTTTTCATACTTTATTTTAATCTCCAATTTGTGTATTGTGCAGGTAAAGAGATGTTCTAAAGCCCAACCCACTAAGGAGAGGAAGAGACAAGGAGGAAGGGGAAAAGATGATAACGAGAAGAGACAAGAAGGAAGGGGAAAAGATGATATCGGGGAGGACTAACGCACTCAATTTTATTTCTTATTTTACATGTACTACTGCTTCTAATAGATTCCTTGGCATTTCCTATTTGTTATATATGTAGTATTACTTCTCTTGTGGAGTTTAAGGATTATTTATGATTTCAATGTTCAAGAGATTGATTTTGATTTGTTTGGCATTAAGCAAATTGTATTTTTATTGTGATTGGTGTTGAATGAGTTGAACGGATTGTATTTGGTTTGAAATTGCAGGTGGATAGGTCTAAATACCAAGTAATTCTTTTTTTTTTAAAGTCGTATTTGCTTATCAAATGTGACGATCACAAAACCGTCGTATTTGCTTATCAAAAACGACGGTCACAAACGGTCGTTTTTTGTTATGGCTTAATAGAACAAATATGATGGTCAGAGTCATCGTTTTTACTAATGGTCGCAATTGCTGAGTAATTAATTGCAATGGTAGTAATTACGACAGCTAGAAACCATCATAATTACTCAGCAATTGCGATGGTTAGGGCCATCACAAATAACCATCATAATTAACAAGTATTTGTGACGATTTTAAACCATCGTATTTACGGAATAATTGTGACGGTTTTTTCACCAAATACGACGGTTCGCTGAATCTCACCCCAGGTGAGTAATTGCGAGGCTTTTCCCTGACCGTCGTATTTACACTGTCGCATTAGATAAATACAATGGTTTTTTGACCTTTTTAAATAAAAACGATGGCATTATATACGATGATAAAAAATCATCATTTATAGCAAAAACAATAGTATTTTCTCAAATGCGACGGTTTTCTGGCCGTCGTATTTGCTTGAATTTTTAGTAGTGTAAACTTCAAGACCAAAGCAAAGGGTTTTGTTTCACCTTTGAATTAGTCCCTAAACTAGATGGGATAATCTAAACTTCATCTCTAATCTTAAGTGCTACATTGCTTAGCATCCTAGTCTTCTTGTTAGGTCTTTGAGGAAGGCTAGATTTACAAAAATTCAAGGATGTCATTTGCCTTGCTACTAGTGTTCCTGGAATGTGAGTTCGGTAGAGAGTTAGGTGACTAACTCTTGGTTCTTGTTCTTTTAGATATAGGCCACGAATTTGTGCCTTCACTTGTATTATTTTGAGTTTTCAAATATTTTCTTTGGGTGGGCTATATTCGTATGTAATAAGAGGCTGATTGTGCTTGCATCTTGTTGAACTTTTCATAAGCTATAAATCCCCTATTTTGGCTCTCTTTTATGTGACGAATTTTGGTGTTTTTTCTTCATTCGAGAGCTAAAAAGGAGGCGCTTTCATGCTCATCTCAATAACCTTCCTAAGTCAAATTCCCAAACTATCCTTAAGGTACTTTGACTAGATTAGTTCATTACTGACATGCCCAAAACATCCCATTGTAAGGTTATTTCATCACTGACATGCCCACAGCTTCCCATTGTACAATAACTATCCACTCTCTATTATTCAACATTAAAAATCAACAATTCATCATCAATTCCACCTTGCTAATCAAATACGTGGCAGATTCCAAGAATTTGCTATGGAATTAAGTATTTCCTGACTAGTTCCTTACAAATTCGTGGCAAATTGTCACGGAGGTTTGTATCAATATTTGACCATTTTGCTAGAAACATTTTCCATCACAAATCGGTGCCTAATTTTTCCCCTATCATTTTTTTTTTTTTTTTTTGCTTCAGATCTATGAGGGAATATCTTTGCATCGCTAGTCGCTACAATATTCGTGGCAAGTCTATGACAAATAACTACGGATTTGCTACAGTTATATTGCCGTGGTAATTTGCTATGTCTTGTCTTCTTTCGTGACAAATCCGTGACAGATTACCACTGAATTTTTTCCGTAACAAATTTCCAGGACAATATAATAATTTTCTTGTGGTGACAAATTTAGCACCAATGAAATTAAAATGAATTAAAGTAATAAATTAATTAATGACTAAACTAGCTACAAGTGTTACGTGCATTGCTTGCAAAATTATTGGTAAATGCATAATCTGTATCAAGATGCATCATAAGATTGTTAGAATACTTAATGATGTTAAAAATGTTTCCAATTTGATGAGAAATGTCAGCTTCCCAATAGGTAAGTAGTATTTCTAACCTTAATAGAATTAGAATACAACAATTTTTTTTCAAATCTCCACCTTAATTTGAATTCAAACACGTCACATGAATCTTCATGAGGTAACAAAAAATTACTACATCTTCTCCACAGAAGTGATAATTTTGTATTAAGTAACAAACTTTGTTTCTATCAATATTTGTTAGTTATATGATCCTATATAAAGGAATTCTGCATGTTGGATCGATCAATTAATGGATATAATTATTGACTCCAGTAATTGCGATTAGACTAAGAGTGCAGTTACGTTCTTTTAGTGGAGTGGAACATAATTAATAAATTATTGACAAAATAATTTATTGGAGCTTAGTCTAATTGTATCCGGTCAGGTCCCTTCAGTGGCTCCTAATTATGGGACAATAATAAATTATAATTTATTTATAATTTATTAATGAAAATTGCATAAAACTAAAAAAATCGTATTTTAGATAGAATAGGATAAGTGGAAATAGTTGTATTCAACTATACTTTTCTTATTCTATTAGGATTTGTATTATGAGATAGAGTCCAATATATATATTGGGAGATAACTCTATTTCATAGATACGTGAGAATCATCGTGGTGGTTCTCTGGAGTTTTTCCTCTCAGTTTTTGTGTTAGTCCACCCTCAACAAAGAGAGAAACAAAATACGATTAGCAATTTTTTGGTCCAAGGAGATTACATTGAAGAAGATTGGGGGTCTGGAGCATTACCAGAAGGCCGAAGACTTCAAGAATCGTATTGGTGGAGACGATATTTACAAAGGTATGATTCGTTTCTCATATTCTCGAGATTTAATCTGGTTAACACATAAGCATGTCGATCCTATTAACTAACAATTGGTATCAGAGACAGGTTTTGATATGTGTTTATGTGTTAAGATTAAATTTTTTTATGCATATATTTAGTTGAGCGGTGTAGGAATAATGCATTTATGTTCATGGTGAATGATTTGATTAATTCTGTTCAAAATAATTTTATGGCTATAGTTTATGATTCGGTGAATATGTATAAGTATTATCGAGTCTTGTAACAAAAGGGGTGGATTACTTCTCTATGTTTCCCTTTTGAGTTTTTTTTTTTATGTTGTTATTTTATGTTATAAAATAAACTAGCATGAAGCTTGGCGGACGAATTGCACTAGGAGACGAAGAGAAATCGATTGACCAATTGCCCAAATTGCCTGGTGTCATCCGCCGAATTGCAGCGCGTAGACTGGCCAGCATGTGTGCCAGAATCACAGCCAGCGCCTGGCCTGGCACATGCAGCAACGCCTGGGCACTGGCCTGGCGCATGCTAGGCGAGCAGCGCCTAGGCGCCGGCTCGGCTCGGTGCGAGCAGGCGAGCGGCGCTCGAGCACCGGCTCTGGCGCATCGTTGGGCCGCAGCCGCCCGGCTCGGCACATGCTAGGCCAGTAGCTGGGCTGACCCATTTGGGTCAGCAGATCCAGCATGCTTCCTTTAAAAAAAAAAAAAAAACAAGGGGAGAAAATGGTTGAGGTGGGATTTGATCCCAAGGCCTTTAACTTAGAAGTATAACATTCTAGCCACTACAACACTGCAAAACATGTGACTTAAGATTGCTGCAACAGAATTATATGGCAGAAGATTGAAGACTTGGCTATTTTGTTAGCCAATTAATTTTTCAATTGTAATTTTGCAATTTTATTATTGAGTCTAGGTTGGCCATAAAATTATTTTTATTTTATAGTTTTTACTATTTAATTTAGTTGAATTATATATCATTCATGTTAACATGCCATATAGTTTGCATTAACACCGCTCTAGGTACTATTTAGTTATGCATAAATAAATTAATATTTTTATTAATTTATTAATTAAAAAAAATTAAGTGTGAGTTGGTTAATTTTAATTAACTTTTGGCCTCCCTATTAGCCCATTAGTAAAATTAACGTTTGCTTCGTGCCATTTTAAATGGTCTCCCTATAGGAAGGCTACGTTTTATTGGTTACTAGATTGGGCATCAAAATTTTAATTATTTTTTAAGTTTAATTCATTCATAATTACCCTATAGGTGATGTGATTGGATTGGAAACTTTATAAAATAAAATAAATTTTGAATATAGGGGTTACACTTAAATCAAAGACATTATAAGGACTTCCTATAGAATATCCAAATAATATCTATGATGGCCAAAATATTAATAACACTAAAATTAATATTGCGTTTTGATGCAAGATATATTAATTTTAGTGGGATAATCCAGGCTTAACTATAAGTTATATTGTTATCTCCTATAGAGGTGCATATTACTTTGGAGTTTTAGGTTGTGGATCTTGACCTAACTATAAGTTACATTGTTATCTCCTATAGAGGTACATGTTCTTGTAGAGTTTTAGGTTGTCATATTTTGATAGTAGTTTCTATTACTACTTAAAATATTATCATATTGATCATGCATCTTACCATTTTATATTGATCATGCATCATGATATGATAAATGGCTCATATGTTTTATTTTATTTAATTTCAGAAAAATGACTTCCAACACTTTATCCCAAATTTTAACAAAGAACCAAGCTGGTTGGAGAAAACTTTATTGATTGGAAAAGGAACCTCATAATTGTACTCACTGCTGAGAAGCTCAAATATGTGCTAAGCTGAACCGTGTCTGCTAAGCCTCTTGAACAGTCCACGCGCGAACAAAAGGAGGCTTATGATAAGTGGTTGAGTTACGATGAGATGGCTCGTTTGCTACATTTTGGGATCTATCTCAAATGTGTTGCAGCAGAAACATGAGAACATGACAACCGCTACGAGACATCATGAGAAGCCTCCGAGCAAATGTTTGAGCACAAAGGACGTCGAGCCCGTCAAGCGGCAATGAGGCGCATAATGAATATGCGCATGAAACCTGGAACGCCCGTGAGAGATCATATGTTAGAATTGATCGCTCGGTTTAACGTGGCGAGAGGTCTTAGGGGCTGAAATTAAGCACTGAGACTCGGGTTGACATGGCTCTAGAAACTCTTCCGAGAGATGTTTTCACGGTTCAAAGTTAATTATAACATGAACAAGATGGAGATGTCTCTTACGAGTTAATGAAGGAGCTTGAGAGCGCCGAGGCTACCCTAAAAGTGGGAAGTGGCAACGCTCTTGTTTTATCTCATCTTTGGATCTTCCTCTTCCAAGCCTAAGGGCAAAGGAGGAAAGAAGAGGAAGCGAGAATAATAATAAAGGGCCTAAGCGACGAGGTTAAGAAAGCAAGAGTGGATGAAAAGCCTAAAGGCAAATGTTTCCACTTGTAAGCAAAAGGGACATTGGAAGTCACGGTGCCCAGATTACTTAGCTAAACGCAAGCAAGGTGCTGGTGAGTTATCCTACATTGAAACTTGTTTAGTGGTTGATTCTACAAATACTTGGATAGTAGATTACGGAGCCACTAACCATGTTTGCAATTCATTGCGGGGGTTCCAAGTAACCGAGACATCTCAATGAAGGAGAGCATACTCTAAGGGTTGGCACGGGATCGGTGATATGCTGCAAGAAGTCTGTTGGAGATGTTTATCTTTATTTTGATAATAAACATTTGGTTTTGAAAGATTGTTTTTATGTTCCCGACATTTATCGAAATTTGATTTCGGTTTCTTTGTTATTCAAACAAAAATATTCTGTTAAATTTTATAAATTTTCAGTAGAGATATTTTTGAATAACTCTTTGATATGTCGTGGAAATTTAAATAATGATCTGTATGTTTTGAAACCTACCAACGAGTTCATTATATCATACTTGAAACTAATAAACGCATTAAGTTATCTCCTACTAATGAGACTCTCCTATGGCATCTTAGACTTGGTCACATCAATCTAAATAGGATTCAAAGACTTGTAAAAGAAGGTCCTTTAAGTGACTTAAAGGTAGAACCTCTTCAAGTTTGCGAATCTTGTTTGGAAGGTAAAATGACCAAAAGATCATTTCCTTCCAAAGGAAATAGAGTAAAGGAAGTCTTAGAATTAGTGCACTACGATGTATGTGGACCAATTAGTGTCCAAGCTAGAGGTGGGTATGAGTATTTCATTACTTTTACGGATGATTACTCAAGATATGGATATGTTTACCTAATGACTCATAAGTCGATGCCTTAGAAAAATTCAAAGAATTTAAGAGTTGAGGCGAGAAGCGATTAGGAAAGAACATTAAGACACTTCGATCGGATCGAGGTGGAGAATATCTATCCCATGACTTTAGATCTTACTTATCGAGAAAATGGGATTTTATCTCAACTAAGTGCACTGGCACTCCTCAACAAAATGGAGTGGCGAGAAAGGAGAAACGAGGACCTTGTTAGACATGGTCGAGAACAATGCTAGGCTTCTCTACACTCGAGTACATCATTTTGGGGGTATGCTATACAAAGCTGCGACATACATATTGAATATGGTTCCATCAAAGTCTGTCCCTAAGACTCCATTGGAATTGTGGAATGGGCGGAAGCCTAATTTGGCGCACATCCGGATTTGGGGTTGTCCTGCATATGTGCTAAAGGGAAAGATGGATAAAATGGAATCACGATCAAATTTATGTCTGTTTGTTGGATATCCAAAAGGAACAAGGGGATACTACTTCTATAGTCCTCAAGATAAGAAAATATTTGTAAGCACAAATGCAATTTTCTTAGAGGACAAGTACATAGAAGAACGAGGATCTAAGAGTAGGGTTATTTTGGAAGAAACCAAGGGACATAATCCCAAGCAAATGGTTGCTGAGACCCATACTCAAGATTCACGTGGAGGATTCGTATCTATGCCGCTTAACATGCCGGATTCCAGTGGGAGAGAAATAGATGTTACACCTTCTATACCCAGCGACTCTTCGGGACATAGAGTGGAAGAATCTCACGCTTCTGTTCAAAATCCGATCGTTGAGGAATCGGCGAGATCTAGTTCCGATCAACGAGGAGGAGGAAAGTCCAATCGTCCGAGGAACCTCCACGGCTTAGACGTAGTGGGAGAGTCATTCGACGTCCCTCTAGATACTTACTCTATGGAGAAACTTTTCAAGCGGTCTCTTTTGAGGAAGAAGAGGACCCCACTACGTATAAAGAAGCTGTAGAGGACGTGAAGCGTGAGACCATTGGAAGAGTGCAATGGATTCGGAAATGAAATCCATGTACACTAACTCCGTCACGGGATCTTGTGGACCTGCCTAATGGGGTAAAACCTATTGGGTGTAAATGGGTCTACAAAAGAAAGAGAGGAGTAGACGGGAAAGTGGAAACTTTCAAAGCAAGATTGGTTGCTAAGGGTTATACCCAACGAGAAGGTATTGACTATGAGGAAACTTTCTACTTTGTGGCCATGCTAAAGTCTATAAGAATCCTCTTATCCATTGCGGCTCACTTCGACTATGAAGTATGGCAAATGGACGTCAAGACGAGCTTTCCTTAATGGAAATCTTGACGAATGTATCTACATGGTACAACCGAGATGGTTTTATCCGGGAAGGTCAAGAACAAAAAGTTTGTAAGTTGAATAGGTCCTTATATGGGCTTAAACAAGCGTCTAGATCTTGGAATATTAGATTTGATCAAGCCATTAAAACTTATGGTTTTGATCGGCATCCTGATGAACCTTGTGTCTATAAGAGAATTATAGATGGTAAGGTGATTTTTCTCATCTTGTATGTTGATGACATCCTTCTCATTGGAAATGATGTTAGAACATTAACATTGGTGAAAAGTTGGTTAGGTAAACAATTTGATATGAAGGACTTGGGAGAAGCAAGATATGTTACGGGCATTCGGATCCTTCGGGATAGAAAGAACAGACGAGATAGCTTTATCTCAAGCTTCATATATTGACAAAATACTTGACGAGATTTTCTATGCAAAATTCCAAGAAAGGTCAATTGCCTTTTAGACATGGAATTCGGTTATCTCGGAAGCATAGTCCTAAAACTCCTAATGAGGTTGAGTACATGAAACGAGTTCCTTATGCATCGAGTTGTAGGAAGTCTCATGTATGCTATGCTTTGTACTCGTCCGGACATTTGTCATGCTTGTTGGGATGGTCGGTAGATATCGGTCAAACCCGGGACCGGAACAACTGGACAGCGATCAAGCATATATTCAAGTATCTTCGTAGAACTCGAGGATATATGCTAGTTTACTCGACTCGGAATTGGTACCTATAGGTTACAGCGATTCGATTTTCAAGGCGATAGAGATCTTCGCAAGTCCACCTCGGGCTCTGTTTTCACCTTAGGTGGTGGTGCGATTGTGTGGAGAAGTATCGAGACAATCTTGTATTGCGACTCTACAATGGAAGGCTGAATATGTGGCGGCTTGTGAAGCGGCTAAAGAGGCGGTATGGTTGAAGAAGTTCTTGATAGAACTTGAAGTGGTTCCTTCCGCATCTCAAGCCATTAGTTTGTCTTTGTGACAACGGTGGTGCGATGGCAAATGCAAAAGAACCACGCAGCCATCGAGCGTGGTAAACACATTGAACGTAAATATCACCTACTTAGGGAGATTGTTCAACGTGGAGATGTAGAAGTGTGCAAGATTTCTTCTGCTGAAAATCTTGCTGATCCTTTTACTAAAAGTTTACCTGTAAATGTTTTTGGAAGTCATATAGAAAGTATGGGTATTTTTGACATGTCCTATTTACTCTAGGACAAGTGGGAGAATTTTTGTTAGATATGCCCATCGAGTAAATACAATGGTTGTATTTTTTGAAATTAAATAAAGTATGTTTGTATATATTTGTATGTATAAATTATGTATGAGCCTGTTTGTCCACGAATTATTTAGATATTATAAATCAAGTGTTTATTTGTTAAACACAGAAAGACTTGATTTATAATTTAGTTCGAAATAAATTATCCGCGATCTAAGATAAATTTGGGCAATTTATTTTGGAAGATCGTCTTAATTTTATTGAAGTCTGTCTTTGACTTTGATAATAAAATTAAGGATATATTTTGATATATTGGACGGACCATCAATATTTATTTGTGGAATAGACCATACAAATAAAATATTAAAAGATTGTCGTACATAATACCTTAATCCGAGCAAACAATTATTTATATTTACTAACTTGAAGTTCCTTGAGTTGCCAAAGAGTGAGATTAACTTAATAATCAATATCTCGACATCTTGGGAATTAAAGTGAAATAAATATGAAATAATTGTTGTGCAATATGGAATCCGTCACCTTTAATAGGCAAGATCATTTCCTCATGAGTTCTTCTAAGGGACAGATTAAATGCGAGCTCGATAATTCAATAGTGGCTATTGAATTCATTTTGTAAGTGTGACGTGGTCACATGAGTGCTTGTCAAATTGAAGATGAGAATTGAGGTTTTGAATGAGGGGCATCTGTGGTCATACTTGCCTCATTCAAAGTATTATATTGATCGAGCGGGGGTAATTTGTTGGATCGATCAATTAATGGATATAATTATTGACTCCGATAATTGCGATTAGACTAAGAGTGCGATTACGTTCTTTTAGTGGAGTGGAACGTAATTAATAAATTATTTTTATTGACAAAATAATTTATTGGAGCTTAGTCTAATTGTATCCGGTCAAGTCCCTTCAGTGGCTCCTAATTATGGGACAATAATAAATTATAATTTATTTATAATTTATTAATGAAAATTGCAGAAAACTAAAAAATCGTATTTTAGATAGAATAGGATAAGTGGAAATAGTTGTATTCAACTATACTTTTCTTATTCTATCAGGATTTGTATTATGAGATAGAGTCCAATATACATATTGGGAGATAACTCTATTTCAGAGATACGTGAGAATCATCGTGGTGGTTCTCTGGAGTTTTTCTCTCAGTTTTTGTGTGAGTCCACCCTCAACAAAGAGAGAAACAAAATACGATTAGCAATTTTCTGGTCCAAGGAGATTACATTGAAGAAGACTTGGGGGTCTGGAGCATTACCAGAAGGCCGAAGACTTCAAGAATCGTATTGGTGGAGACGATATTTACAAAGGTATGATTCGTTTCTCATATTCTCGAGATTTAATCTGGTTAACACATAAGCATGTCGATCCTATTAACTAACACTGCCAACATATAGTATTACTATATATAGTTTTTTCAAGAAATCACCCATTTACATAGTTTCAAGAAATTTCGAGAGCCACGATAACAAATCTGTAGCCTATCTGGTCCGAAATAAGCTTTCTTTTAACCACCATGTTTGGTGAGGATTTGGCAATGTTTGTTTTATTGAAAATGCAGAAAATACAAGGGTGGTCCAAGAGGCTTTAATTGAGGTCTCAAGGAATATCAAAAGAAAAATATTTCAATAAAACTTTGAACAGATGGGAATTAGGGGTACACCCTAACCCATTTATTGAATTCAAGAGAGAACGAAGTTACTCCTTGTTGATGAAAGCGCTTGAACGTTTGATCCAAATCCTGCCCACCTCATTTTCAGGGTTGAATAAGTCAAAGAATTGTGCTTCGTAGTCCGCCACTTCCAATTCACCTTTCCACCCACTCTTCTTCAATGCCTCAAGGTAGAGAAGGGTTATATCTCTAGTCTCGTCCGGGACCATGGAAACTAGCAGCCTCGAACATCCATATCCGGCCAAATCAGGAGCATTCTTAGCTACTGGGTTTATCATTGGGTTGTCAGTGCCACCAGGAGCGGATGGATAAGACAACTTCCAGTAGGCTCTATAGTCAATCTCCATATAATCACTGTCTGTTGCTTGTCCTGATCAAGAAATAAGGGTAATAAAGGATTGCACCCCCGGATTTTCACTCCGCCATGCAAGCTCTCCTTACCAGCTCTAATGAGTACGTTGTGCACAATATTTCCACCAGGACTATCACCCCCCAAGTAAAGCTTGTTGAAGTCGCCATGGTTGACTATCCAAGGCTCTGCTTTCTTGAGGCAGGAGTTGTCAAGACCATCGTGGGAAGCCACCCACTGAAGAGTAGTCCAGCAATCTTCATAAGCCGCAGGTAAATGGTGCTCAGGGGCGAGTCTGTACTCAACCGAAACTGCGACAGCTTTGGCTTCTGCAGCAACATGCTTAACATAAGTGTGGAAAAATATTTGAAGGCTGATTCCAGACAGAAGCCTGCACCGTGGAAATAGATGAAAATGGGGAGCTTTTTCTTTTCATCTTCGCTGATCTTCGGAAGGTAGATTCTAGCTGAAACGTCGGATGAAATTGGGACGTCTTTCCAGGATACACCAGTGGCTGGATCTTCAAGTGATGGCGGAACATATGGGGTGTCATGAAGTCTTTCTACTTTTCCGTCTTTATATTTTCTGATGTATGGGTGAAGATCGAAAACAATCTCATCAGAGTAATTTGCAGTTGAAGAAGCCATGATCGGTCTCTATCGATAATGATGAATCTACGTAATTCGATTGTCAAGAGTGTTGTCTGGGTTGGGGACCCGTTTAGCCTTCTTTATATAGATGCTGAGAAAGAAGAGCAGCTCTGGCGTGGACTGAAACTGTTTGACGATTTTTCGGAAACGTGCAATGAAGAGATTAATTGGTGAATGAGTTGAATTAGAGAAATTAGTAGGCACTGAGGGAAATCGTGGGAAATTTAGAAGACAATGAAGTAAACGCATCTGTCAACAATAGTAGTATTATTTAGGCTTCTAGCATTTCCACAAAAATTTCATTGATGGCGAATCTTGGAAAACTGTTGTGGCCGGTACGATAAGTGGGAAAAAATTACTTATTAAAATCAAATTTATTCATTTTCTATTACCAAAGAAAAAAAAATCAGCATTTAAATATGGGTCCAAGAAAACTTAATAGATAATGCGTCGGTTACGTAAACATAAGGGTTTATTACAATTTATCCCTATAAAGTTAGGGTAGTGGCATCTTAGTATCACAATTTTTTAAAAATGCGTTAGAGATTCATTGACTGTTTCAATAATAATATTGATTAACAAAAGTTACTTTTGTACTCCCTCCATTCCCAATAAATTGATTTACATACCATTTTATATTGTCCCAAAAAAATTAATACTTTTCTTAAAAGGAAAATTTTTAATATATTATATATTATCAAATAATCAAAATACCTCACGTATATTATTTTTATATATTTAGATTAGACACAAAGTATTATGAGACCCATATATTTCGTATTTTTATTATACTATATTACTATTATATTACAACTTTTATTTTCGTATAAAATATCGTGCTAAGTCAAACACCATCAATTTAGAGGGGACGAAATGAGTAATAAAATGTCTATTTTACCAATATTAATCATAAAATGCCTACAATAACCCTTTAGTGCAGGGAACTTGACACATAGCCAAAATATAAATACAATACAAATTCAAGTATAACAGTCCTGAAATAAAAACACGAAATTTTACTCATATTTTATCATCTTTCCCTAATATATTCAACAGCAAACCAATTCGTTATTTTAGGGAAAGATGATAAAAAAAAAAAAAAAAAATTGTGACTTTGCTTCCCTTTTTTTTTAAGAAAAAAAATTGGTACAATTTTGTGATTTTTATTTTGGGTTTGTATACTTAAATTTGCATCATATTTAGGTTTTTGGCAAAATTATATATGATATGTCTAATTTCAAAAAAATTATTAAAACTTTAGTTTATGTGTTTGCTAAATTTTATCATATTGAATTAGGATAATACACTACAGGAAAAATAACTTTTTGCGACGAATTTTTTGCGACGGCTACAGTACCGTCACTAATAGCGACCATTTTGCGATGATTATCAATTAACTCGCCAGTTGACCAACACCGTCGCAAATAGTGACTGCCAAAATACCCGTCGCAATTCGTAGCAAAACAGTCGCTATTTGCAAGAGTTTTGCGACGACTAAAGTACCCTCGTAAATTGCAAGGGTTTTGCGATGGCCGATTGTTTTTTGAAAAAAAAATTAAAATTTTTTTGAATGTCCATCGCAAAGCCCTTGCAATTTGCGAAGGTTTTGCAACGGTGTTTAAACCCTCGCAAATTGCGAGGGTTTTGCGATGAATTTTTTAAATAAAATTTTTTGAAAGTCCGTCACAAAACCTTCGCAATTTGCAAGGATTTTGCGACAAAATTTTCACATCAAAAGGAAAAAAATATACCGTCACAAAATCCTGGCAAATTGTGAGGGTTTTGAGACAGCCGATTGTTTTTTGAAAAAAATATTTAAAAATTTTTTTTTGAATGTCCATCGCAAAGCCCTCGCAATTTGCAAGGGTTTTGCGACGGTGTTTAAACCCTTGCAAATTGCGAGGGTTTTGCAATGGATTGTTTAAATAAAATTTTTTGAAAGTCCATTGCAAAACCCTCGCAATTTGCAAGGATTTTGTGACGAAATTTTCACATCAAAAGAAAAAATATATACCGTTGCAAAATACTAGCAAATTGCTAGGGTTTTGCGATAGCCGATTGTTTTTTGAAAAAAATATTTTAAAATTTTTTTTTGAATGTCCGTCGCAAAACCCTCGCAATTTGCGAGGGTTTTACGACGGCCATTAAATCCTCGCAAATAGCGAGGGTTTTACGATGGTTTTTTAAATAAAATATTTTGAAAGTTCGTTGTCAAATCCTCGCAAATTGCGAGGGTTTTGCGACGGCTGATTGTTTTTTAAAAAAATATTTTTAAAAAAAATTAAATGTCCATCGCAAAGCCCTCACAATTTATGAGGGTTTTGCAATGGTTTTTTTAATAAAATATTTAAATAAAATATTTTGAGAGTCCATCGTAAAATGCGAGGGTTTTGCGACGGCCGATTTTTTTTATAAAAAAATTTTGAATGTCCATCGCAAAGCCCTCGCAATTTGCGAGGTTTTTGTGACGGACTTTAAACCCTCGCAAATTGCAAGGATTTTGTGATGATTATTTTAAATAAAATTTTTTGAATGTCCGTCGCAAAACCCTCGCAAATTGCGAGGATTTTGCGACGGCCAATTGTATTTTGAAAAATATATTTTTTTTAAAAAAAATTTTGAATGCCCATCATCGCAAAGCCCTCGCATTTTGCGAGTGTTTTGTGACGGCCTTTAAACCCTCGCAAATTACGAGGGTTTTGCAATAGTTTTTTAATAAAATATTGAAATAAAATATTTTGAAAGTCCGTCGCAAAATCCTCACAATTGTACATGCTCCCATAGCAATAATATATTTTGGTTCCGGCATTTGCTCATATAATCTCACTAAGGAAGGAGCCATTTTCATTGTTACTGTTCCGGCTGTTAAAATTAGATCCGCCTGTCTAGGACTCGATCTTGGTACTAGTCCATAACGATCAAAGTCGAATCTTGACCCTATTAGGGAAGCTTCTTCAATGGAAGTTGGATTGCCTAGTTGCTTTTGAGTTCTATATGAAATTATGGGCTGTTGGGAGAAGTCCGGAGCAATCGACTACAGCAACGATTCGCTTGTACGATATTATATTGTACCAAAGCAAGCACACTCATTCAAGCGCCAGCCGTTGACTAGCCAACTAGAAAGACATTTCTTTGCCGGTTATTTTTTTTTAAAAAAAAATGAATGTCCATTGCAAAGCCCTCGCAATTTGCGAGGGTTTTGCGCGGCTTTGAAAACCTCGCAAATTGCAAGGGTTTTGCGACGGTCGATTATTTTTTTAAAAAAATTTGAATGTCTATCGCAAAGCCCTCGCAATTTGCGAGGGTTTTGCGACGGTCGAATATTTTTAATTAAAAAATATTTAAATAAAAAATCTGAAAATCCTAATTCGTCGCAAATTCGTCACTAATTGCGACGAATCTGCTTCTTCCCTCGCAAAACCGTCACAATTTACGAGGGTTTTGTGACAAAATATAGTTTTAATCTATATTTTTTAAAGTTTTTAAATTTTTATTTATGTTTTTGTATTGGTGTATTTTGACAAATTTACTGAAATATTTTTAATAACATGTCTCAATTTGTACATTTTATTATCATTTTGTATATGTAATTATGTTTTGTTATACACCTAATGTATTGCATAAATAAATAAATATATATATATATGTATATATATATATATATATAGTTAATTGTATTATGTTATATACTTACTCTAATATATAAGTATATGTATATAATATATATATATATAAGTATCTCTTTAGTTTAACATATATATATATATATATTATAACATGTAGATATGTATATACATATGTCTAATTTTTTGATCTATCACTTTGATTAAGTAGTGTATAAAGTAAAATAGATTAAAAAAATAATAATTCAAATACTGTTATTATTGTTGATATCACAAAAAAAAAATGGTGAAATTTATAATGTAGAGATCAATTTATAATGTTCTTCGTCTCCTACATGTTAATATATATTATACTATATAGCTATGTATATACATATGTCTAAATTTTTTATCTATCCATTTGATTAGTGGTGTATAAAGTAAAATATATAAAGAAAAATAATTCAAATACTATTATTAATATTGAGATAACTAAAAAAAATAGTGATAATTATAATATAGATATCAGTTCATAATGTTCTTCATCTCCTACATGTTAATATATGTTATACTATTTAGCTATGTATATACATATGTGTAATTTTTTTATCTATCCATTTAGTTAAATGGTGTACAAAGTAAAATATATAAAGAAAAATAATTTAAATACTATTATTATTATTATTGATATCACAAAAAAAGTGAAAATTGTAATATAGAGATCAATTTATAATGTTTTTCGTATAAATTTATGAGAAATTAACAAGGATTTAATTTTTTTCATCGGCGAAAAAATAGCTAGGAATTTAAAAAATTTAAAAATTTCCTCAAAATTTCCACTCCCTTCTTTTTTTTTTTTTTTTTTTCCTCCTACTTCCTCACATTCTTCTTCTTCTTCTCCTACGCACAACCCCCGCCCCCACCATCCTCCCTTCCCACAGCCGCCCCCTCCCTCCTGCCCAAGCCCAATCCCCCCCACCCCCGGCGCTCCCCCCCCCCGGTACCCCCTCCCTCCCGCAGCCCCCTCCCTTCTCCCCCCGTCCCCCTGCCGCTCCCCCTGCGGCTCTCCCCCCGGCTCTCTCCCCTCGCCGCGGCGCTCCCCCTCGAACTCCTCTTGTAAGAGTTATTGGTGATGGCGGGTACTCTGCTAGGAGGAGCAGTAGCAATGAACCCAGAGAGACTATAAATTTACCTGGCTGTGATTATAACCATTGGCTTATTGTCATGGAGTTCCCTACAGACCCTGCCCTAACAAGAGAGCAAATGATTGACACTTATCTCAATATTCTTGCCACTGTTCTTGGCAGGTTACTTTCTTTTCAAAGATTGCAGCTTTCTGGTTCCATATACATTAAATATTCTAGTGGTATTTCTGGTTATGGTTTCTATTTGATGCAGTCAATCTGCTTGTATATTATACGTTGTGTTTATTTACAAGTTTAGCATTTTTGGCATGTTGAGTTGGATATGTGTCATTTACTTGCGTTTCAGCGATTTGGTTTTAGGAGTGTTAAATTGATAAGGCCCTCTGTCACAAGAGTTTTCTTTTATTTGTGGATCTTTCATGGTTTTCATGGATGATGAGATTAGGTCTTAGTAGCTTAGACTATCTTCCTTCTTTTTCTTGGAATGGGGGTGGAAGGGGGCTTGGAAAGGAAGAGGTGGGAGGCTGGGATTAAAGCGATTCGTAACTAGAATTGTTTTCATAGGTACATGAAACTCTGTGCGAGTGACATTTCAGAGTTGCTCGGAAGTGTGAATGTCTTAGCTATAAATTTGGTGTGGCATTGCCTGAAAATTTTAATGTCACAGAATATTCTTTGTAATGCTGCACAATGGTGTGAGTGTGATGACTTTGTGGTGTAGAAAAAAGTGGATATGGTATACTCTATTTTCTTTCAGGATGATGATTCCTAAGTCTTGAGGTATTAAACTAAAAGTGGAAATGGGTAGCTCACACTCAAACAAGAATTCAATCTCACACACTCACTCTTGGCCTTGCAATCCTTCTCTCTCCAATATTATCACTACTTGGAGGTTGAAGAAATAATTTTTCTGAAGTTCTTGAGCTGAAAATTGGGTAACACCATCACCTTCCCTTCCAATTTCTCATTCTTGTGTTCGAAAATGTCCTTGCTGGACAACTCGATGCTTTTCGTATTTTCTGCAATATAGGTTGATATATACCATGAAAACTGTTATATTTCTGTTAGAGGATGTTTTATGATGTGAGAAATGAAGTCATTCAAAACATAGGTGAAAATTGAATATCGGTATGTGCTGCCAGTTTTTCGAAAATGATGTCTTGGAGGTTTTGATTGTGTGACTTCTCCTTGAGGACTTTATGAAGAAAGTCTAAGAAGAAGCAAACTACTGGAGAGCTGATTTTTTATCAATAGAATTCTTGTCTTGTTGTACTTTTGCTCAAACCGAAAGAATTGTCCGATGTGTGTTGAAAATTCTGTTCATATATTTGCTCCTGGAATTCATGCTTTGAATGCTGAAGATTTGATGAAATGAAATTATGTTTCTGTTGTGGAAATGAGCCCCTATGTGCGTGGTGTTTTATATTGACTAGTTAGGAAGTTTTGGTGTTCGTTATGTTCAAGATGATGCTTACTCCAGTTAGAATGGATACTTGACATCCTAGGGGCTTCTGATACTCCCTTTGTTACTGAAACAGATCCCGAATGTTGGCATGTTC
This sequence comes from Voacanga thouarsii, assembly GCA_026120185.1. NCBI lineage: Eukaryota > Viridiplantae > Streptophyta > Magnoliopsida > Gentianales > Apocynaceae > Voacanga > Voacanga thouarsii. Next base: position 19,954 of record JANUWF010003223.1, read on the forward strand.
AGGTAAATTCTTTCACTAGCTTTATCATGGCATTCATGCGTATATATTGGTATTAACATCTTTTACTTGTATCTTCCCTTCAATTTTTTTGCAGATTTTTCATTCAATTGATTTAAATTCTGTAAAACACTTTCCTAAGGATCCTAAAGAAGCTACACTGAGGGTGAGAGAAAACAAATCACTAACCTTTCTTTCTCTTCCTTTTTTTTTTTTTTTTGGGTTTTCTCTTTTCCATCCTATTTTGTTAAGAGTCGGATGTTATTTTGTTAACAGAACCTGGTGTGTGGGAAGAATGTACTTATTGACATGAGCATACATACAGCATATGTAAAGGCTATTCGTGCTGCTCAACATTTCATTTACATTGAAAATCAATATTTTATTGGCTTCTTATATAATTGGAGTACATATAAGGATTTGGGTAAGGAATTTCTTCTTGACACTATATGTTCACATTAATTGCTTTAGAAAATTCAGAATTTTATTCGATGCTTTCATTCTTTGTCAATATCTGGTTGTCCAGATGACTTTCATGTACTATTTGCTGCTTATGGATCTTACAAACCTTCCTTGTAAATGTTTTGGATAATGAATACAATTTATTGGGATCATGCCACTACAACGTACCTAGTGACTTGGAAATTGTTTGAAAGTATAACATTGATTATGGTAAAAATAAAAAATAAAAAAATTCAATCTCCATTAATTAGTGGAGGCTCCACTAATTATGGATTTATGTGAATTATTAGAAGATTTTTATGGATGTCCACCATTTAGTGGAGACACCACTAATTGAGATTAGTTGAAGATGATGTATGCCATGATGTATTCCACTAATTAGAGCTCTATAAATAGAGCTATGCTCTAAGCTTGTAATACACCATCATTTTGTGAAAGAAAGATTAGTGAAAGAAAGATTAGAGAAAGAATTGTGAGAGAAAGAAAGAGAGAAGTTTGAAGAGAAATTCTTGTGCAAAGAATAGTTAGAATTTTCTTAATGTGTAGTGTGTAGATTTTATTCTAACACTACCCTAATTTTATAACACGTTATCAGCACGAGTCTCTGCCGTTATTAAAGCCAGAAGACAGGTACGCATTTATTGATCTCGCTAAATTCGAATTTGTAGGCCTTGATATTTCTGAAAAAAATTTATATGTCATACAAAAATGCATCTAAATGCTAAAAAAAAATGAGATCCATATGTCATGTGGATAAAAAGAAAGATTTGACCACCTGAAGATGGTCGTACTACCCACTGCACGGTATGAATGGTTGCACCTGAAGTTGTAAGATTGTAAAACCATGAACTCCGTGATGTATAAAACTACATCTTAGTTAAAAATTTTACGGAGAAAAAGTTACTGATGAAGTTATATTGGAGAAGACATTCTCCACTTTTCATGTCCTACAAGAATAATATCGAGAAAAAGGGTATCCAAAATTGACAACTTTAACATGAGTTATTATTGAGAAATCATGAAGCTGCATGAACCGGCTCAACAAAGACTCCTGAAGTGAATACTGTTGGCTCCAGCAGAAGCCATCGTTATAGTCGTAGTTGTGGCAGTGGCCGTGGTTATGGTCATGGACACACTCGATATTTCCCTTATCACAGAGAAATACTGGCCACCTGAAGTGGAACAGAAAAGATAATAAGGGAAAAAGATATTTTCATTAATAATAAGCATCACATCTTTTATTCATATCACTAGTGTTCATATGAACTTGAGGATACATGCTTATAGTTGCTCTTTTGTAATTGAGCTGACAAATTTAAGATGAAGGTTTGTAGTTGTTCTTTTTCAATATTTACATTAGAGAAAGACAAACAATTAGTAATTATGGATTTCAGCTCCTCTTTTTCGGCATCCTCCTCCTTTTCTTTCCCCTTTGAGCCAGCATAAAGACTAGCAGCAGAATTAGCCGTAAAATTACTGTGAAATGAGTCTTGAGATTTTATGATCTCCTTAAGTTTATTATAATTAAATTTCTTATTATATTTGGCCTTGAAGCATGCTTGTCTCAATTTCTGTGTTTGGTCCTCTAACTGCGTATTAGGATTTTCTTCCACCAACTGTTTTTCACATTCCAATATCGCAATAGCTTCTTTCAACTTCTTCTCAGCCATATGTCCTCCTTCTTCTTTATTTTGCATCTCCTGTAAATCAAAGTGATATCATCGGTTATTTATTTATAAATCTTTCATAGTTTCATACTTGCAAATTATAAGTATGTATGAGAGAGAATCTGAACATTCTTAATTATGGTCTCCAAGCTCACCAACTTCCTGTGAGGCCATCGACGAATTCCTAACTCCCTACATCTTTTCTTGAGACAGGTTATGCCAATATTCAATTCTTTGGCTACGCTCTTGATTGGTAGGTAAAAGTATTACGAAATTGTTTCTCTTGATAGTGTCTGGGAGTTTTTGCCCTTCTTCTCTCTCTGCCTCTTAATCATCTTCTTCTCCCCAAGAATTTTGTCTGCAATAATATCTTGAACTTCGATATTATGCATTTCATGAGTACTTACTCCGACTTCATTGTCAAGACCACTCATTATTTCTCCTAGAAAAATAAAATAATATCAGTAAAGGTAATACCATTCAAAATCCATGTTTAAATGGATAATAACCTGGAATCATATTCTGGCTTTGTTCAAAATCCATTAGAGAGTAGAAAGGATCATGCACAAGCATATCCTCATTCAAAGGAATAGCATCAAGAGGAACAGTATCAAAAGCAGTCTCTTGTAGGGGCAGATCAACTTGGTCCAAAGCAGTATGTTCAAAACTTCCACTGATTTACATAAAAAACAAACCAAAAGAGAGTTTAATTTCATTATCAAGCATACTAAAAACAAATGGAAGCCCTCAAAGGTATCTCACCTGAAATTAGGAGGAAGTGGTTGGTTTGGAAAGGAAAACATATCAAAATCTTCTGCGTTCGAATTAGGCAGAAGCGGTTGGTTTGAAAGGAAAACATATCAAAATCTTCTGTGTTCGAATTTGGCAGAAGCGGTTGGTTTGGAAAGGAAAATACATCAACATCTGCTGCAGAAATCGAGTCAAAATTTGACCATGTCTCAAATGAATTACGAGTCTCCATATCTGCTTTGTGATTTTTGTTTTTGATGTTTACTAATGACTGATAACTGAGATATATATCGATACATACATATATATATATATATATATCTGTATGAGGAAGAAGAATAGGTAGATGGTAGGTAGAGGGTCGGAGGAGAAGAAAAGACAAGAGAGGAAGATGAAAAGTTGGTACCCCCAACTTTTAGGGGGAGAACAGAAACAGTACAAGAAAGATCGTGATTAGACAACATCATTAAATTATCTTGATCCGCATACAAGCGCGTGTGAACTTGAAGTTCAAAGGATAATTCATTTGTAAATCATTGCAAATCAAATGCCAGACGCTTTTGTTGACTCTAGAAGAGTAACAAAATCGCATATGCTAGCTATAAATGCTCCTATTCTAATTGAAGTTCCAACAGAACAAAAGATTTTACATATAGCTACTGAGCCAAAAGCACGCCAGAAGCGTGGCCGACCTCTTGGTTCTAAAGATAAAAATCCTCGAAAGAAAAGAGGATTAAATGATCCAGAAGATCATATTGAAGAAAAGAATGATAAAGACCAAGAGAGAACTGATGACAAAGAACCGAAGTTGATGAAAGTAACACCGAAATTTCTATCAATTATACTACTTCCGGTAGAAGTTGGAATCGGATAGAAACCGTTATTGATAATATATTTGCATACAATATATCTCTTGATGTTACACAGGATAATGATGATCCCGAACCAATATCGCTTGATGAATGTCGGCATAGAAAAGATTGGCCGCAATGGAAAGATGCGATTCAATCGGAGTTAAATGCACCGACAAAACGTGAAGTCTTCGGACTGCAGTCCGAACACCGTAAGGTGTAAAACCTGTTGGTTACAAATGGATATTTGTGCGAAAGCGCAATGAAAAGAGTGAAATCGTTCGATATAAAGCGCGATTAGTAGCCCAGGGTTTTTCACAAAAACCAGGTATTGATTATGATGAAACTTATTCTCCTGTTGTTGATGCTATTACACTCCGATATCTTATCAGTTTGGCAGTACATGAAAAGATAGATATGCGCCTATTAGATGTTGTCACTGCTTACTTGTATGAAAATTTAGAAAATGATGTTTACATGAAAATCCCCGAAGGATTTCATATGCCTGAAGCATATAAACATTATCCTCGTGAAAATTACTCTATCAAGTTGCATAAATCATTACATGGCCTGAAGCCATCTGGGCGTATGTGGTTCAATTATCTTAGTGAATATTGATTGAAAGCGAGATTTAAAATGACCAGGTATGTCCATGCATTTTTATTAAGAAATCTGGTTCTAAATTTGTGATATTAGCTATATATGTTGATGATTTTAATCTTATTGGAACTCTTGAAGAGCTCCAGGAAACAATTGATTATTCGACATCAAGGATGGTCGTAAAAGTATACTATGCCTTGGTTTACAAATTGAACATTTGGCAAGTAGAACATTTATTCAACATATACAGCAAAAGTTCTAAAAAGATTTGACATGGACAAAGCACATCCATTGAGTATTCCAATGATCGTCTGGTCCTTTTCGACCTCAAGAAGATATTGAAGAACTCCTTGGTCCTGAAGTACCATATCTCAATGCAATTGGTGCATTGATGTATCTTGCTAATAATACACGACCTGATATTGCTTTTGCTATCAATTTATTAGCAAGATTTAGTTCTTCACCAACACGACGACATTGGAATGGAATTAAACAAGTCCTTCGATATCTCCAAGGTACAATTGATCTCGGATTATTTTATTCAAATAAAACCAGTTCAACATTGATAGGTTATGGAGATGCTGGTTATTTATCTGATCCACATAAAGCACGTTCTCAAACGGGCTATCTATTTACATGTGGAAATATTGCTATATCATGGCATTCTACGAAACAATCTATAGCAGCTACTTCTTCAAATCATGCTGAAATTATAGTCATTCATGAAGCAAGTCGAGAATGTGTATGGCTAAGATCCATGATTCATTATATCCGAGAAAGTTGTGGATTATTATCAATCAAAGATATTCCAACTCCTCTTTATGAAGACAATGCAGCTTGCATAGCTCAATTATTAGGAAGATATATTAAAGGAGATCGGACAAAACATATTTCACCAAAATTCTTCTTTACTCATGAACTCCAGAAGAAAGGTGAAATTGATGTGCTACAAATTCGGTCATGTGATAACCTCGCAGATATTTTCACGAAGACTTTACCGACTGCAACATTTGAGAAGTTGAGATATAAAATCGGTATGCGTCGGTTTAAAGATTTAAAGGAATCATCTCATCAGGGGGAGTAATAAACAGACATATAGAATAGTGTACTCTTTTTCCTTCACTAGATTTTTTTTCCCACTGGGTTTTTATCTAGTAAGGTTTTAACGAGGCATATTCTTTATGTATGGATGGACATCCAAGGGGGAGTGTTATGAATTATTGGAATCTCCATTAATTAGTGGAGGCTCCACTAATTATGGATTTATGTGAATTATTAGAAGATTTTTATGGATGTCCACCATTTAGTGGAGACACCACTAATTGAGATTAGTTGAAGATGATGTATGCCATGATGTATTCCACTAATTAGAGCTCTATAAATAGAGCTATGCTCTAAGCTTGTAATACACCATCATTTTGTGAAAGAAAGATTAGTGAAAGAAATATTAGAGAAAGAATTGTGAGAGAAAGAAAGAGAGAAGTTTGAAGAGAAATTCTTGTGCAAAGAATAGTTAGAATTTTCTTAGTGTGTAGTGTGTGGATTTTATTCTAACACTACCCTAATTTTATAACAAAAATAAATTATTTCACCATATTTTCTCTTTGCTTTGGGCTAAGGGACAGTTCCTTCAACAAGCCTGTGTTTGGGAGGGAGGGGGGGAGGGAGGGGATGGCTTCTGCAAAGATTTTGAAAAACCCCTTATATATATATATATATATATATATATATATATATATATATATATATTTAAATATTTAATTAGCTCCCCAATAAATTTTTTTTTAAATATTTTAATATAAACTCTCTTTATAAAAAAAAAATCTATAACGAACACCTAACATCACCTAACATATGTAGGTTTTAAATTGGAGGTTTATGTTTTAAAATAAAATGGTTTCCTTGGTTAATTAAGTAAATGATTTTAACTACTGTTTTAGAGTAAAAGTAAAATTTTGTGTTGAATGTTGGAAAATGAATTTACTCATAGAAATGGCTGTAATTGCTGCAATTTTTCTTATTTGATCGTTGTGTGATGTTTAGAATTGTGGAAAAAATGTTTTTCTAAGTAATTCCCTTTATTAATTTGTTTGCATGAAGAAGTTCACAAGCTATCAATATGCATGAAGAATTCAAATGTTGGATTCCCCTCACAATTTATATAGTTAATGGTGAGGGATTCTTGAAATCTATTACATCATTACTATCTCATGTCAAATTTTAAATTTTTTTTATTCAGAATTTCAATCCTTATTATTATTTGTTACACATTTCAAAATCTTTTAATTTTTTTATTTTAAATTCCATCACATACAATTTTTTACACTAATTTTGTCTAATTGTCGAGAATTTCATCTCCTTCTATTTTTGCAGAAATCTTTCGTTTAGACTTGCACAGGCCGGAGGAAAAGAGATAGATAACACATAAGGTGGCTATATCTATGTCTGGTGTTATACAAATGTCATTGTTTTGGAATGATATTTGCGAGTATTGGCATTTTGTAATATATTCATACTTTGTAATACTTTATATTATATTATGTTTCAATATTTTAATTACATTTATTCGGACTTAGTTTTAATTTTTTATATAATTTTTTGGATTATGAACATAGTTTTGGCATTTGTTTGTATGGTGTTTCAAGACTGATTTACAGGGAACTAATAAATTAAAATAAATATAATAAATAAAATTAAAAAAATTCTAGCAAAATTCGCGCAATTTGTAACGATTTAGCAAGGGCTAGAAAATTTCATCACAAACTGCGATGATTTTGTCACGGCGATGATAGTCCTCGCAAATTGCAACGATTTTGCGAGGGTATAAAAATTCCTTATAAAATCGTTATATAAAATCGTTGCAAATCCCTTGCAAAATTCTTGCAAAATATGACAATTTTGCGAGGGTTAAGTTTTGAAAATAAAAAGTTCCTACGAGGGTTTTGTGAGGGTCACTTTGCTTGGATAGAAAAGCCCCTCGCAAACCCTTGCAATTTGCGAAGGTTTTGCGAGGGCCATGACTTTGGGTGAAAAATCCCTCGCAAAACCTTCACAAATTGCGAGGGCCGAAAAAGTCCCTTGCAAAACCGTTGCAAATTGCGACGGTTTTGCGAGGGCCACGACTTGGGGGTTAACATTTCCCTCACAAAACCGTCGCAATTTGCGACGATTTTGAGAGGGCCAAGTCCCTTGCAATTAGCGATGATTTCCCTCGCAACTAGTGACGATTTTGCAATGACCCTCGCAAAACCGTCGCAATTTGTGAGGGATAATGCGTTTCGTCGCAAAACGTAGCAAATTTCCAAAGTTTTACCAAAAATATTCGTTGCAAAACCGTCACAATTTGCGATGATTTTTTCTTGCCCTCGCATTTGCGACGGTTTCTCTTGGTCATCGCGAATTGCGAGGGCATTTTTAGCGACGGCCAAAACGGTTGCAAACCGGGTCAGTGATGGTTTTGTGATGGTTTTTCGCCATCGCAAAAAGCTTATTTTCCTGTAGTGATAGGCACTTTAATACCAAATGGTATTAACACATTATACGCTCACAAATACTTCATGTGCCAAATTTCCTCTATTAGAAGTTTATTTTGGACATCTTATAAATAATATTAGTAAAATAAATATTTTATTGAAAAAGTAAAATTTGTTAGTCAATGCTATCTTTGACTAAAGGTCAATAAACCTCTGGTATCTTTTTATAACTTGTGGTACTAAAGTGCTACTACTTAACATCCCACCCTTATAGACTTCGAATAATGACTACTATTGATAGAGTGAGTATTTGTATGCACTACTAGAACAAGAGTTGCTTTATTTTATACGATGAGTTTTTTGGCATAAAAAAAATTTCAGGGATATTTTTGAAATTTTCAATTGCAAAGTAAGAAAAATTAGGAAAGAATTTGAAAATTTCAAGAGATATCATGGTGATCAATTCAATGCCTTGATTGTATTAGTAGAATAATTTTTTTTGCGATTAAGATGAATACTAACCCGATAAATTATTATTTTTTAGTGTTACCCCTAAGGGAATTCTCCTGTGTTTTTATTTATGACAAAATTGACGCGAGCTAATATGTGTGATCTATGTGTGATAGGATTTTTGGATATGATATGTTTGCCTTCAGTTCTTCAAATGTGCAAATAGAACTGCAAAGCAGCTCTTAAGCAATGGAATCCAAGAATGGTTGATCAAGTATAACTCCAACTTGAGAGATTGCATACCATGAAGGCCTTGTGAAGAATTATAGAGTAGAAATTTTGATTAAGGTATTATTTGTAAATTCCTATATCTCTTTACCCTATACTCAAGTTGTTTTACCTTGAAGTACTTATAAATGATTTAAAAAATCGAGGGTATTTCTAAATCTGAATTTTATAAAATTCTTGGTTGAGTAGTTTGGACGGACCTCTTAATTCAAAACACCCATCCAATGATATGTGGCATTAAATATACCTCTTTTCCTACAGTGCCCTTTTGGACTCACATTTTGAATGCACATCCTTCCATTTTGTTAATCCAAAACTTTGAAAATCCTGACAAAAGTAACTAGCCGTTACTAGCCATTAGAACTTCAATTTTAGCTCTAATAAAAGCTTCAAATACTTTATTTTCAAGCAGATTTTTATGCTAACTCATTCAAAAACACTCTTACACTAAAGAATACAAAAATCACCCCTTTCATTTATGCTTCAAAGTAAGATTAAATTGTTCCAAAGGTAAGAAGGTATTTGTGCTTAGTAGCTCATATTTGCTCAATCTATAAGCTATTTATGTGTTCTATCTTTAATTAGGTTTGTATCAAGGTTAAAGAAGTAAAACCCATTTGGAGTGAGTCTTAATTATTGAGTTTAAAGAAGTTGGATGTAAAATCAAGTGCGGGATCCACTTGTGTAAAATTGGTGTCAGCTACCACTATTCATTTGGGAAAAACGTTTTAGTGACTGTGTTGCAATCCTTAAGTGGACACTTAAGGTAGTGGATATAGATCAGTTGAGGATCGAACCAGTATAAATCCTTAGGTTTATTCTTCTGTATTTTATCCGCACTTTATCATTGCATTTTCACTGGTCATCAGATTAAAGAACTTTATCTTTATTGCTACAATTATCGATCAGTTTTAAAGACTTTTACGTTGTATAGTAAATCTGCTATTGACATCTCAACTGTCTATCTTTAATACAAACCATCTTCTCATCATTTAGTGAGGATTCGAACTTCATTCTTAAAGCGGTGAAGTAAATCTGCATTTTTTTGAACACATACACTATTTGACCTATTTCAAATAACATCAAAAGATTCTTTTTTATAAAAATATATTGCATTTGTTTTCCATAAACCTTATTCACCCCCCTCTAAGGTTTATCAATTGGTATCAGAGCATTGGACTACATTATCTTTGGTTTAACAGCATTGTAGAAAATATCCAGATGGCAAACACATTTTCACTGCCTTACATCGAAGGGTCTTCAACAAATATACCACATCTGTTCAATGGAAGCAACTACACATTCTAAAAAACTAGAATAAAGATATGTGTTTGCTTAATAAATTTTGAGCTGTGGAATCTAATTGAAAATGGACCATTCGTCCCAACCAAAGCAATAGAAGGTGAAATAGTGCCTAAAAGAAGTAAAGAATACAACAGTGATGACAATGCAAAAATAACCTTAAATTCTTAGGCAATGAACATTCTATTACGTGCTCTCGATGCAAATGAATACAACCGAGTAAGTGGTTATGATTCTATTCATGACATGTGGAATTACTTAAAGTCACCCATGAGGGGACTAATCAAATAAAGGAATCAAAGCTAGAACTTTTAGTCCACGATTATGAGCTGTTCACTATGAAGCCAAGTGAGAACATAACTGATATGTTCACCAGATTCACACACATCATGAATGGACTAAAGGTATATGAGAAAATCTATTCCCTCAATGAGCAAAATAAAAAGTTACTAGATACTCTGCGGAAAAGCTGGCAGCCAAAAACCTTAGATGTGGAGGAATCCAAAAAATTTAAATAGTTTACCTACTGAAGAGCTAATCAGATCTCTCTTAACCCATGAAATGAAACTCAAAATGTTTCAAGAGTATGATGACGATAACAGAGGCAAACGAGGAACAACTTTAAAAGTAGTTGATAAAGAAGGCAACAGTGATCAAACTAATAGTGACAATAGTACTGATTCGGATATAGAAGAATCGGCTATGGTTGCCAAAAAATTTAGAAAAATGTTCAGAAAAGGCCACTTCAAAAGGGGTAAGAATTTTATCAAAAAGAAGGGACAAACTTCTTCTTTCAAGCCTCAATGTTATTAGTGTAAAAGCATAGAGCACTTTTTCACCAACTGTCCAGTAGCTAAAGAAAAAAAAGCTAAGCAATTCAAAAAGAAGAAGAAGGACACAAAGGCGAAGAAAGGAAAAGGACTGATTGGGACTTGGGACCAAGTTGGATCCGAGACTGAAGAAAGATACGAATTTGATAGTGAAAAGGCAAATATTTGCTTTACGGCCATGGAAGATAAGGTATCCTACTTCCTCTAATTCTATATTTGAATTGCATGATTCTGATTGTGAGAAGCTTGATGATCCGTATGAGCTACTTTTGAACATGTTTCATGAACTCAAACAACTATCTAAAAGAAACAAGGAAATGAAAATGAAAATTGATTCATTGCTTGATGAGAATGCAAAGCTGTTGAATGAGAACAAAGTTTTACTTGATTTCGTTATGTGCTCAAATGTTGAAAGGGATGTTATCCTAACTTCTTTACTTTATATGTCACTTGAAAACAAATGTTTGTGTGACAAAGTACTTTCTCTTGAAATTATGGTCAATAATTTTGATGATATGAAAAATAGAGTTGATTACCTCACTACATGCATTGAAAAATTCACAAATGGCAAAAAAAATTTGGAAAAATTACTTGGTGCGTAACATATAGCTGGAAACCAAAATGGTCTCGATTATAGGCATGAAAACAAAGCTAGAAATTATAGATCCTAGTTTGTAAGAGCTGTTTCTTCATACATGACTTATAGTTGTTGCACATATTGTGAAAAATCTTAACACAAAACATCTAAGTGTCATGTTAGGAAGAAAGTGGATCCGGTATAAAAATAGTTTAGAAAGTTAAAAGAACAATTATTAACCCTTGTGGACCCAAGAAGGTATGGGTACAAAAAATCACTCTTCTATCTTATGTATAGGAACATTCATTGGATAAGATGAGCTCCATAAAGTGGTTCTTGGAAGGTGGATGCTCTAGGCACATGACTGGAAATACCAGACTCTTGGAAAACGTACAAGTCACAAATGATGAATTTGTCACATTTGGAGACAAAAAGAAGGAAAAAATATTTGAAGAAGGTAATATTGGTAAGGGATCCTCTATCATTATCAAACAAGTGTTGTTAATCGATGAATTAAAATACAATCTTCTTACCATAAGTAAATTATATGATAATGGCTACAAAGTTGTTTTTGAAAAAAAAACTCTTGCACTATTATGGATAGTTCTTGTAATGAGACAATTTTTATTGCTAACCGTGTTGGAAATGTATATATATTTTGTCTTGATGATCTTGTAGCTCATAATATTAGATGCCTCTCCGTGAATGATGACGATAGCTACCTTTGGCTCAGAAGGCTAGACCATGTATCTATTGATTTGCTAAATAAATTATCCTTAAAGGAACTTGTTAGAGGGTTGCCTAAAATGAGATTTGATAAAAATCAGGTGTGTGATGCTTGCCAATTTGGAAAACAAACCAAAACCTCTTTTAAACCCAAGAAAATGAATTCAACATCAAAACCTCGTGAACTCATACATATGGATTTGTTTGGACCAATAAGGACCACTAGTCTTGGTGGTAAGATGTATGCTTATATACTTGTGGATGACTTCTTAAGATTCAGTTGGACTTTATTTCTTGCACAAAAAGATGAGGCTTTCTCTAAATTTTCAAAGCTATTCAAACGTGTTTAAAATTTCCTTGGGTGCAAATTGATTTCAATTAGAAGTGACAATGGTAGAGAATTTTGCAATCATGACTTTACAAAATTCTATGATGAAAGTGGTGTGTCACACAATTTTTCAGCAACAAAAACTCCTCAACAAAATGGTGTGATTGAGAGGAAAAATAGAACTTTGCAATAGATGGCAAGATCAATACTTTGTAAAAACTCCCTTCCAAAATACTTTTAGGTTGAAGCTGTGAATACAACTTGTTACATTGTCAACCGTGTTATGCTAAGACCCTTTCTAAGAAAAACACATTTTGAACTTATATTTGACAAAGTCCCATCTATTTCTTACTTTAAAGTTTTCTACTGCAAATGTTTTATCCTCAATAATCGAGACAATCCTGAAAAATTAAATAAAAGAGTTCTTCCACACATAGAGTTCTTTTATTGTACAAGGCTCCACCACCTGACATTCATGCCAAAGAAGTGGAATTAGAAGAACAACAAGTTGAAGAAAACAAACAAAAGACTGAAAAGCTCACTAATCAAAACTTACTAAAAGATTGGAAATATAAAAATAGTCATCTAAAAAAGCAGATTATTGGTGACCGCAGCTGCAGAGTCAAAACTAGACGATAATTTGTTGATAATTTTGCTTTACTTTCGAGCATTAAACCTAATTGCATTAATGTGGATTTGTGTGACGATTTTTAGATTATGGCCATACAAGAAGAGTTGAATCAATTTGACGGAAATTAAGTTTGGAAGCTTGTTCCTAGACCACTTGATCATCCCGTGATTGGTACCAGGTGGATTTTCAGGAACAAACTTGATGAGCATGGTGTTGTTATTAGAAATAAAGCCAGATTAGTTACCTAAGGATTCAATCAAGAAGAGGGAATTGATTATGATGAAACTTTTGCTCCCGTTACTTGATTAGAGTCAATAAGATTGCTACTTGCTTTTGCATCTTTCAAAGATTTTATGCTCTATCAAATGGATATTAAAAGTGTCTTTTTAAATGGTTTTATTGAAGAGGAAGTGTATGTAGAGCAACCCCTTAGATTTTTTCATGAACACTTTCCAAATCATGTGCTTAAACTCTCTAAAACTCTTTACGGTTTGAAGCAAGCTCCACGAGCTTAGTATGAAAGGCTTAGTGGTTTTCTTCTTTCAAAAGGCTTTTTAAGAGGCTTAATTGACACTACATTGTTTATTAAATCTGAAAAATCTAAAGACATCTTAATTGTTCAAATATATATTGACGATATTATTTTTAGAGTTACTAATGATTTTCTATGCAAGAAATTTACCAAGACTATGTAGCCAGAGTTTGAGATGAGTATGATGGGGTAACTCAATTTCTTCCTCAGATTACAAATCAAGCAAACCAAAGATGGAATCTTCCTAAATCAAGTTAAGTATGCCAGGGAACTGCTCAAAAGCTTTGGGATGAATGAAGCTAAAGAAATTAGTACACCTATAAGCACATCATTAAAGTTTGACAATGCTGAAAAAGGTAAGCAAGTGAATGAATCAAAATAAGAGCTATGATCGGAAGTCTTTTTTATCTAATTTCTAGTCGAACCGGCATGATGTTTTTCAATGTACCTTTGTGCAAGATTCCAATCTTGTCCCAAAGAATCCCACCTATGTGCTGTAAAACATATCCTTAGATACTTGGTAGGAATATATGATTACCGTCTATGGTATCCACAAACTAACCCATTTGATCTTATAAGGTACACGGATGCTGACTATGCCAGCTGCAAAATTGAGAGAAAAAGTACTAATGGACACTGACAATTTCTTGGACACTCTTTTGTCTCTTGGTATAGCATGAAGTGAGCATGTGTCTCTCGTTCAACAATTGAAGCATAATACATAGCAGCAGGAAGTTGTTGTGTGCAAATTTTATGGATAAAAATACTTTGCTTGATTTTGGTCTTAATTTTAACTACGTGCCTATTCTATGTGATAATACCTGTGCTATCAATCTGACAAAAAAATCTATTCAGCTTTCTAGAACTAAACACATTGAAATTAAGCATCATTTTATTATAGATCATGTGCTTAAGAGTGATGTTTGTGTGGAATCCATTCCAACTGATTATTGGCTTATAGATATATTCACTAAACTTCTAGCTGAAGATTGATTTATTCCTCTAAGAAAAGGTTTGGGAATTACTAAATTGTGCAACTAACAATATTGGCCAGAGATTGGTTGTTTATTGTTGCAGAATTCTAGAAGTTCCTTTTTTGGATGAAGATTGTTGATGCAGACAACAAGAATCCAAAACCCTTCACTAAAGTCACATCTATAGAAAATAACCTCTATATCCATATCGGATGGACAATTTGGGCTGAGTTTCACGTCCAAAATGGCAATACCCGAAAAATCATTTAACATATCTCAAAAAAATCAAACAAAAATATCTAGGTCTAGATCCTTCTTTTTTAAATTTAAAATACTTGCGCCCTTCTAGAATAGCTATTTCATATATTTGAAAAACTACTTTTTCCCATGTACTTGATAGTACTTATCCTCTAAGATACCTTGCAAAACTTGAAGAGACTTTCAAAACTACTTGAGTTTCTCTCTCTTTTTTAAAAATCTAGAACTGTCATTGATCTCTCTCATTCTCTCCTTGCAAACCTTTGTGCTCTTTGCAAAATTTGATAACCCCAAATTTTTACCTTTCATCTGCCATGGCTAAAACCCCTAAAACTAATAAAAGAATTGAGCCTAAGTCAAAGGATCTCGAGAAAAGCAAGGCGGCTGAAAAGAAATCTGTGGCTACTACCAAATCGCTCACCGACAAGAAAGGAAAAGAAATTGCTGAAGAACCAACCCACAAACTGCGTAATCAGAATAGCATCCGGAAGATAAAAGCTCAGACACTCAGGTACCTCACTTCTTTGACTCTAAGTGTGAGTTAGAATTTAATGAATGGTTGTCAAGAAATAGGACCATTGTTGTAGGCTATCGGGTTAATCCTGATGCATTCTTAAATTATGTGAATGTGCTAAATATGTTTGAATCAGTCGGTTGGGGAGAACTATTATCTGTTAATGAAAAACTATACACAGTATTCGTCTGAGAATTTTATTCGAACCTGAGAAAAAGAAGACGTGAGGAAACAGGAGATGGGTTCATAGTTCAGTGGTATACCTCGCGGGTAGACTATGTGAACATGGAATTTGATCATCGAATGCTAAAAAGAATTTTTGGAGTTAGAGATGATGGAATTTATTTTTTTTTAAATGAATAAATTTCCAGAGGAGTCTGATCTGTTTGATCTGGGGAGATTCGAGACTAAGTTTATTGGAGGGAAGAGTTGTAAAAACTCAAATGATCGCAACCCAAAATGGCTGAATGCAATGGGGAGAATTCTCCAGCACATGGTTCCAACCATGGTGGCACCTAGCTTTGGGCACAAAATCTTGGTGAGCATCATACAAATGATATTGATGTTAGCCCTATTAGAGGGCAGGCAGATTAGCTTTAGATTTCTAGCTATGAAGTTAATGCTCCAATCAAGGAATACCTCGAACAAGGCTCTGCCATATGGAAATCTGCTGACCAAGGTTTTTAAAAATTTCAATGTGGATCTCAGTACAGGTGCTCCTTGATACTCCAACATAAATATCTATAGCACGGACTCATTTGAGAAAATGGGTGTTATCCAAATGGAGAATCAATGGATTCTGCTTAGAGATGTTTCAGAAGAAGAAAGGGAAAAGCTTATTAAGATCAAAGATAAAGGAAAGAAAGATGTACCTACTGCCTTGACTGGAACAAAACTCAAAACTAAAATCATAGAAGAATCCTCAAGTAAAGGCAAGCAGAAATCTGAAGAGAGTGGACTGACACAAAGTATTCTGAATCATTTGAATATCTTGTCTAAAAAATTTAATGGGTTTAGTGCTAAAGTCAAAACTGAATTGCAACTTTTGGGCATAAGATTAAGTAATGTGGAAGGGAAGCAGTCTAAAGAAGAGAAGGATATTGGATGTGTCTCAAAAGACCGAGACAGTCCTCCACAGTAAGAGACTGAACCTGTCATTCCCTCTCCTTAAAAGGATTCTGGACAACGTACTGCTGCAGAGAAAACTATCGCTGATGAAATTCTAGCTCCACCTATTGCAATGTCCATAGCTAAAGTAATTTTGTCTCAGCCTATTGTGGAGATAACTATTGCACCTTCTAATGACCCAGCTATCCTTATGAAAGATAAGCCAGTTCTGCCTGGTAGCTTCTCAGGCTGCAAACAGAAACATGTTGTCATCAAAAGGAAGTCCAGTAAAATTGCTGAACAGCATACTAGGAAGGGTGCAAGTGCTAAGCCTGAGAGTATCCACATTTCATGATTGGCACATGACGACCGTTGACTATTGTCTTATTTTGCCAAATTTTATTCGATGACCCAACTACCTTCAATTTGTTTTATGCTTTCTACACTATCTTCTCATGAACACTTTTATTTTTTATTTTTAGACTGATATTATTGCTACTTCTACTGTTGATATGGATACTGCCTCTGTTTCAACATTCTTTGCTACTACAAATCTCCAACTGCTTCTTTCTAATTATTTCTCTGCTACTTATTTTTTGAATGACGACAAAGGGGGAGAAAATATATATGGAATGTGATTGTGAATTGAGGACTATGACCTAATGTGGCTATGGAGAATGTGATTTGTGAATACTGTAGTAAATTCCTTGAGAAGCTTGTGATTCTGTGAGAATTATAGCTTGTGATTTTATGAGAAATATTTTTTGGAAATTGGATTGATCAAATATTCATTTGTGCATTCTTTTTGCTATCATGATATCTCTTTCTTTTCTTTTCTTTTCTTTTCTTTTCTTTTCTTTTTTTTTTTTTTTTTTGCCCTTATAAATATGAATTGAGAACTTGAAATGTGATTTATGACTTACTAATGTCAAGTGTAATTATGATTGTGGCTATGATGACTATTGCACTTTGAGTAGAGAAGAAATTACTCTATAGATTGAATTGAGAATAGTATAGCTATTGTTTAAATTGCGTGATGAGAAAATTATGTGGATGACTGTGATGATGGGTTTATGCTAATAGATTATTATAGGACTATTTTAAATTTCTTTTTTATTGAATCAGGAAAATTGTTCTGAGAATTTAGGATGTCTGTCCAAGAGAATAAAAATTTGATATGATTTCTTTTATATATAAAACTTTGGCTTGATTGCTGTCTGAAGGTTTCTTTTGAAGAATCTTGACGTTGATTTTGCACAGATACAGGGGGATTTTTGGATCCGTGTAAATGTTTATGAGTCCAAAAGTCCTGTCCAAAAATTCTTTTTACAAAGGATTCATGTGTGTCTATTTGCCCTGTTTGGATGCACTTTTTGGAAGGCCAAAATCTCACTTCCCAATTTGGTTTCTGAAGCACTTTGATATTAGCATAACTTTATCTATTGTTTATAAATGCACATATATAGGGGGAGTACTACAGTATATGATCTATCTTCTACACCTCTTCATGTACGTAATTTCACATTTTTTTAAAAAATATATGATTTAGCTATTTCCTTGAGAAATAGTCCTTTGTATGGAAAGAAGGAGGATAAGGAGGTTTGTAGGGCTATAGGCTCATTAAGCCTTGTTTATGAGATTATGCTTCAATCTTCTAATCTTAAACTCATGAACATTTTTTGAGTCCTACAAAAAGAGAACAAACTTTAATTAAATATATTCTTACTTCTCTCAATCTAACATGTTCATACAACCTATATTATTTTTTTGTTACAATCCCATCAAATTTGTCATCACTCAAAAAGGAGGAGATTGTTAGCCTAAAGGCATTCTCCTTTGTTTTGATTTATGACAAATATCGATGTGAACTAACATGCGTGATCCATACGTGATAGGATTTTTGGATATGACATGTTTGACTTTAGTTCTTCAAAGGCACAAATAGGACTGCTAAGCAACTTTTAAGCAATGGAATCCAAGAGTGGTTGATCAAGTATAACTCCAACTTGTGAGATTGCATACCATGAAGAGCTTGTGAAGAATTATAGATTAGGAATTGTTATTAAGGTATTATTTGTAAATTACTATCTCTTTACCTTATGTTTTCAATTTGTTTTACCTTGAAGCACTTATAAATGATTTCAAAAATTGAGGGTATTTCTAAATCTGGATATTATAAAATTCTTGGTTAAGTAGTTTTGGACGGACCTCTTAATCAAAAACACCCATCCAATGATCTGTGGCATTTTTCAAAATATACCTCTGTGCATACAGTGCCATTTTAGACTCACTTTTTGGATACACATCCTTCCATTCGGTGAATCCAAAAATCTAAAAATCTTGACAAAACTAACTAGCCATTACTAGCCATTGGGACTTCGATTTTAGCTCTTATAAAAGCTTCAAAAAATCAGTTTTCAAGCCGATTTTTGTGCTAACTCATTTAGAAACACTCTTATACTTCATAATACAAAAAACTCCTTTTTCATTTGTACTTCAAAGTAAGATTAAATTGTTCCAAAGGTGAAAATGTATTTGTGCTTAGTGGCTCATATTTGCTCAATCAATAAGCAATTTCTATGTTCTGTCTTTAATCAGCTTTGTATCATGGTTAAAGAAGTAAAACTTATTTGGGGTGAGCTTTGATTGTTTAGTCTAAAGAGGTTAGGTGTAAAACCAAGTATGGTGATCCTCTTATGTAAGATTGGTGTCGCCTACCAAAATTCATTTGGGAAAAAGGTTTTAGTGACTATGTTGCAATCCTTAAGTAGGAACTTAAGGTAGTGGATGTAAATTAGTTGAGAATCAAACCACTATAAATCTTTGGGTCTATTCTTTTACATTTTATCCGCACTTGATCACTGCATTTTCACTGGTCATCAGATCAAAGAACTTCATCTTTATCTCTACAATTGTTGATCAGTTTTAAAGACTTTTATGTTCTATAGTAAATCTATCATTGACATCTCAACGGCCTATCATTAATACATACCATCTTCTCATCATTGAGTGAGGATTCGAACTTCATTCTTAAAAGCGGTGAAGCAAATCTTCATTTTTTAAACACATATACTATTCTACCTTTTTCAAAAGACAATAAAAGATTCTTTTTTTAAAAAAAAATGTATTGCACTTGTTTGTCGTAAACCTTATTCACCCCTTTCCCCACAAAGTTTATAATTGAGAAATAATGATTTTTTTGTGGAAAAAGTTGTGGGCTTTGAATTCTTTTATGGGTTGTTAGAAAAATGAATTTAGGCCATTTTAGGCCCACAAAGTCCCAGGAAAATACATAAGAAAGAAAGAGATTGGACTTGAATTAATTTGGCCCAACAAAGAATTAAAGTAGCTTTTTGGATTAAAAAGCCCAATAGCCATTTTCTTGCCACCCCAACTTTTCTCATAGCTTCCAAGATGTTCTACTAGCTTCCAAGGTGACACCAAGTATCCTAATAATCCATATGATGTATTTAAACATAAAAAATGAGAGAGAAAGGAAAATAGCAAGAACTTAGAGTAATTTCTTGCAATATCTCACCCAAGTGAAGGTAAAACATCTTCCTTCATGAATTAAACTTGTTCTACAAGATCTAAGGATAAATTTTATAGTACTTTTTCATGGAAATAGTAAGTTTTAAACTTATTCTTCATGAAGCATTTTTGCTAAGCTATGGTTTTTATTTATGTTGTAGCTGATAGTTCAAGAGAGGAGTCTTTTGGTGTGATTTTTATGCTATTTGGTGAAGATTTAGTGGAGTTATGGTGAACTGTTTATGGCTGAAAATTGAAAGAAAATGATGAAGTAAGAAAACAAGTGAAAGCTTTGTTCATGTAATTTAAAATCAACGCTAGAAAAAGTTCTTATTGTAATGATTGTATGATTTTCAATTTCATTCATAGCTGAAATCAGGCTGTTTTTATGTTATTAAGACCATAAATGAAGTGAATCAAGTGGTGTTTATAGCTTAAAGTGATTTTGAAAGCTTGGTGAATGAATTTTGTGGAAAAAAATGAGATAGCTTGATAAGCTGGGAGATTTAGGCCCCAATGGCTAGGAACCATGTTTTGAAAAACCTGATTGGATCCTATGATTTTGTAGCTCATGACCTTAGGAGCATTTTGGTACAAATTTGAGGTTAATTAGAGTTACAGATCAAAAGTTATGTTGAAAATACTAAAGCATGCCAAACTATGTGATTGCAGAATTTTCAGCTTTGTACAATAGTCCTTATGTTGTTTTAATGAGATAAGTGAATGAAAATGAAGAGGACATATGTATGTTTGTGTGCTTACCTAAGAAAAGGAGAAGAAATAAATTAATGGACTTAGGTTATCTCAAGTATTGCATCGTATTTGGTGAAAAGAAGTGAATATTTTTTCCTAATGATATATCTATATATTTGGTCGTTATGTATTTCTTGTCATTGTGAATGCCTAAGTGAAACAAAGTTTACTCTTAACATAGGTATTCATGTCAAGGATCATGCACGAGTACAAACAAGTGAATTAGTATATTGTTAGAGTGATACAAGGTGAGTCCCACCAAAGCTTTTATAATTCCAGTTTTTGTGCTATGTGATTTCCAAAAAATATGCTATGTTTATGTCTAAGGCATCTTGTGAATTCCTTTTGGTTGTTCTAAACCAAAATGTGGTTTTCCTGATCAAATAGATTTGCAACTTGTGATGCACTTTAAGTGTGCAAATGAATCATTGCGATTATGATTCCGAAAGATTATTTTATATTTTCTTCAAAGCATGAAAATACAATAAATAAACCATTTTGATTTTTCTAAGCAAGGTTTTTGTTTTTTGAAATGGAAAAGAATTGAATATTTGAAAATGAGATATTTCTATGAATGAATTTAAATGCAAATGTGCATCGCGAGTTCCTTTTCACATGTTATATGACGAAATGCCTATTATACTTGCGCATTGCATTTCAGACCTTGTTTATTTATAAACTACACGTGCGATGATTTCTTTGGTTGGATAAGACAATAATTGTCCCCTAAACACTACAAGGAACGTTTTTATGAAATTCTCGAATTTATTTTCCTTTATGGACTCGAGCGACTGGATTTTGACAAATATTATATCTTTTGGATCCGGATATACATAATTTACGTAAATACCCACAAGGAACATTTTTATTATTGAATAAACTTCCTTTTGTTACGGGTATTTGGAAATGACGTAAATGACCTTCAAGAATTGTTTTTATCGTGTGAAGGCATTATATCTTTTGACATCTAGTTTTCAAGAATGATTTCTCGATTTGGAATCAACATTCGAGAAATGACGTTTTTTGCTCCAAAAATGGATTTTCTTAATATTCCTTAAGGAATTATGCTATACTTTTGGGGAATGTAATATTGGACTGGTCGTTGTACCAGTGGACACGTTAAGTAGTCAAGAAGGGCTTTGACTACAGTACTAACTTGCGTTAGAGATAGATAACCACAAGTAACCTAGCTAGTTTTGGGGAATATCTTACTCCGAATGGGGCATTAGTACATTGAGATTAGCCGTTCCTCGCTTGCTATTTTAATCCTGGCAATTGCCGTTATTGTATAATTTGGGTTGTTCATGGTTGCTGGGTGGGGACATCTAGTTTGTTTAACTCCTTGTCACCTTGATGATGATTGACGTCAGGATTGAGAACTCTCGGCTTACGGTAGCCTGTAAAAGATTCTAATTTTGAGGTATTGTGCTGGTATACACATATTGCTCCAAAAATACATAGTTGAGTGTTAAAGTCACGTTCCTTAGCATAATAAGACTATGATGTTGAAGGCAAAGCCATGTGCGATTTGCACACAGGTCGACATTCTATTGAGAAAAGTTCCCGTATTTTTGAATTATGGGGAAATAATGTTAATGAAATTGATTTTTGCAAAACGTGCCTATGATTTCTAATATTCCTAAGATTTCCAAGATAATCTTTATTTTTTTTATATTTTCTTTACCAAGTGTGGCTTGGTTTTAGAGAAAATTTGGGGAAATTCAGGAGCAGAGTTGTTTTCAATGGGAAATGAAATAATCACCTATTTTTAATTCTCTAAATGATAAAATGATGATTTTTGCTACATCTATGATTTTTCAAAAATCAATAGCATACTCGAGACTCTCTGAGTGATTTTCGCTCACACCTACATTTTCTTTTCTTTTCTTATAAGTCAAAGCTAGAACTCGGCTTACTCGAAGACAGCACAGTATTGTGAGACTATGACACTACGACTGTGCATATAGTGTTTTCGTGCTATCTTAGGCAGGTTCGTACTGTGTACTATTTACGTTTTTAAGTTGCATAAGTTGTTATATGCTTTCAGTAGCTTCACTATTTTAGCTATTATCTTTATTCCTTTACTTTTAGCTTTGATTTTTATAAAGATCTATTGTCTGGTCAACCAGACAGGGTGACACCCAAAGATGTTCCACACTTCAGACCTGTTTTCTAGTAGCACTACTAAAATAAGCATCAAATATGACGGCTATAAGGCTGTCGTATTTGCTCATACAACCGTCGTATTTGTTAAAGATGACGGCTAAACGACAGTTATAAGGCCATCGCATTTGATTCGTTTTTGGACTGCAGTGGCTACAAAACCATCGTATTAGGCTAATACGATGGCAAATACGACGGCTGTACAAAAGGGTCATTTTTTATTAGCCGGAACGTTTATTGACACGGTTCGAGACACCATCGTATTAGGTTAATCAAACCGTCGTATTTGATAAGCAAATACAATGGCTACAGTTAGAGCAAATACGACGGCTTTTGGCGGTTGTATTGGATGAGCAAATACGACAGCTTCGGACCAGATGTGTGCACAGGGCCGATACAGATAGTACTAGTAGATGTTCTGACGGGAAGAGTAAAGTAAAACTGTTGAAGATAGATGTGTGCATGAATATGAAGCCATTGTTTCTGCCTTGCGTAGCCGTGCATTTTGAAGTTGACGACTCCCAAACACAACTCAAACAGTCACCATTAACCGTGTAGTGTGAATCTACATAAGCAATAATTGAAAGGGACATGGGGCAGTCTCTTTTACCTTGAAAATTCATGTTCTGGTTTACTCACGCAGAAAAAGAAAAAGGACTGAGCCGAAGCTGCTAGATCGATAAAGAACTAAGAAGAACTGCTAGATCGAGTAGGATAAAGAACTGGAGGAAAAGAAAAAGGAAAAACGAGAAATAAGGATAAAGAACTGCTAGATAGAGTAGGTTCTGCACCGAAGCTCACAAGGAGCCCCTGAGAAAGCCTGGAAGGACGGAAATGTCAAAACGATTCGAACTGAGCCGAAGCTAGATCGAGTAGGTTCTGTACCGGAGCTTACTCCAGAGCTGGAAAAATGGAGAACGCACGCACAGACAGGTTCCGGGTCTGAAACGTCATCTCTTGCAGAATAAACCATCCATATCCAGTAATGGGGAAGAAGATCAGAGGGTGGGAGATCAGAGGAGAGATCAGAAGTGAAGATGTCAAAATCGGAAGGGGTGACTGGCGGAGCTGTGGGGGGCGGGTGAAGCGGATGCGCTCGCGGGGGGTAGGGGAGGGGGGTGATCGGCCTCTGGGAGAAAGGGGTGGGTGCGTAGCGGGAGAAAGAAAAGTAATCGGAAGTTTTGGTCATCTTTTTTTTTTAACTCACTCAACAATAACAGAGAGCATGATTGAAGGCCAAATTCGCAGAAATTAGATAAATTGTCTTGTGGGTTCCACAATGGAATCAAATGACAGAAAGCGGTATGCTTAGTTGAATTTAAATTTTTAGTGAAAGGAAAGACAAAAATTATACTATTTATTAATAGTTAATAAAAATAATATAAGTGTTATGAATTATTGGAATCTCCATTAATTAGTGGAGGCTCCACTAATTATGGATTTATGTGAATTATTAGAAGATTTTTATGGATGTCCACCATTTAGTGGAGACACCATTAATTGAGATTAGTTGAAGATGATGTATGCCATGATGTATTTCACTAATTAGAGCTCTATAAATAGAGCTATTCTCTAAGCTTGTAATACACCATCATTTTGTGAAAGAAAGATTAGTGAAAGAAAGATTAGAGAAAGAATTGTGAGAGAAAGAAAGAGAGAAGTTTGAAGAGAAATTCTTGTGCAAAGAATAGTTAGAATTTTCTTAGTGTGTAGTGTGTAGATTTTATTCTAACACTACCCTAATTTTATAACACGTTATCAGCATGAGTCTCTACCGTTATTAAAGCCAGAAGACAGCACGAGTCTCTGCCGTTATTAAAGCCAGAAGACAGGTACGCATTTATTGATCTCTATAGCTAATCTCGCTAAACTCGAATTTGTAGCCCTTGATATTTCTGGAACAAATTATATGTTATGGGTTCTCGATGCAGAAATGCATCTAAATGCTGAAGGCCTTAGTGAAACTATTCAAGCAAATAATAGTGCATCTGCACAACACAAGGCTAAAGCTTTGATTTTTATTCGTCGTCATCTCGATGAAAATTTGAAAATGGAATATCTTACCGAAAAAGATCTATATGGCCTGTGGGTAAATTTAAAAGAAAGATTTGACCACCTGAAGATGGTCGTACTACCTACTGCACGGTATGAATGGTTGCACCTGAGGTTGCAAGATTTTAAAACCGTGAATGAATATAGCTCCGCAATGTATAAAATTACATCTCAATTAAAATTATGCGGAGAAAAAGTGATCGATGAAGATATGTTGGAGAAGACATTCTCCACCTTTCATGCCTCGAATATTGTCCTGCAGACAACAATATCGAGAAAAGGGGTATACAAAATTTACAGATTTAATTACTGCCCTCCTCATTGCGAGAGAAAAATAATGAGTTATTATTGAGAAATCATGAAGCCGGACCAATCGGCTCTACGAGCACTCCCGAAGTGAATGTCTGTTGGCTCCAGTAGAAGCCATCGTTATAGTCGTGGTCGTGGCCGTGGCCGTGACCGTGGTCGTGGTTATGGTCGTAGACACGCTCGATATTTCCCTTATCACAATTATAATCAAACGTGAGAAATACGGCCACCGAAGTGGAACAGAAAAGATCAAAAGGGAAAAGAAAAAGAAATTGAAGAAAAGCATGAGGATATATGTTATAGATGTGGCATGAAAGGTCATTGGTCACGAAGCGTCAGTACGGCTAAGCATTTAGTTGAATTGTATCAAGCTTCATTGAAAAATAAAAATGTGGAAGCAAATTTTTCTCAACATCCAATAAATAATGTTGAGGATGACGATAGTGATCCCGAAGATCTTAATATCAATATTGCCCATATGGATGTATCGGATTTTTTGAACACCCGGACGGTAGGATAGACCATTTAATTGGTGATGGCGGTGTCCAAAAGAACTAAAGCCTCACCTCGATATTTTTGTATTTTCATTTTCATTCTATTCTAATAATATTTACGTTTACATATATATATTTGTGTTCGGATGGTCTGTTGTTAATGATGATATATGCATTATTGATAGTGGAACTACACACACCATACTAAAAAATGAGAAATATTTTTCTGATCTCAAAATGGGAGAAATAAATATTTATACGATAAACGGTAGTGCAAATGTAATTGAGGGCTCCGGAAGAGCTAGTATATTGTTGCCTAAAGGAACAACAATTATTATTGATAAGGCACTATTTTCCTCAAAATCCGGAAGAAATTTATTGAGTTTTAAAGATATCCGCAGAAATGGGTATCATGTTGAAACAAATGAGGAAAATGGGATTGAGCATCTTTTTATTACTCAAATGCATTTGGGTAAGAAATCGGTATTAGAAAAACTGCCGTCTTTTTCTACTTGGTCTATATTTTGTAAAAATTCGTACAATTGAAATTCATCATCTAGTAAACCGAAGTTTATCGATCCTATTACTTTTAGCATTTGGCATGACCGGTTGGGTCATCCGGGATCTACCATGATGAGAAGAATCATTGAGAATACACATGGTCATCCTTTAAAAAATAAAAGGATATTAACATCAGAAAAATTCGCATGTACTTGCATGTTCCCTAGGAAAATTAATTGTTAAACCATCACCAGTAAAAGTAGGAGCTGAAAGTCCTACATTTCTCGAACGGATTCATGGAGATATTTGTGGACCTATTGATCCACCATGTGGACCGTTCAAATATTTTATGGTCTTAATTGATGCATCATCCCGATGGTCACATGTATGTTTATTATCTACTCGCAACTCTGGCGTTTGCAAGATTACTTGCTCAAATAATTAAATTACGAGCACAATTTCCGGACCATCACATTAAAAATATCCGTTTGGATAATGTTGGTGAATTTTCATCACATGCTTTTGATGCATATTGCATGTCAATTGGGATTAATGTTGAACATCCTGTAGCTCATGTTCACACACGGAATGGTCTTGCTTGAATCTTTGATTAAACGATTACAATTAATTGCTAGACCATTATTAATGAAAACAAATCTCCCAACATCTGCACTGGGGACATGCTATTCTACATGCTTGCAACACTTGTACGTATAAAACCAGCTAGTTATCATAAATTCTTTCCTTTGCAATTGGCTTTTGGGTCGGAACCAAATATTGCTCATTTAAGAATTTTTGGGTGTCTTGTATATATTCCAATTGCACCAAACCAACGTACAAAGATGGGTCCTCAAAGAAGAAAGGGGATATACGTTGGATATGATTCTCCCTCTATTATCGGGTATGTTGAACCCACGATAGGAGATGTATTCACGAGCAAGATTTGCTTGATTGTCATTTTGATGAATCATTATTCCCTAAATTAGGGGAGAACCCAAACAAGTATAAAAAGGATCTTGATTGGACAACATCATTAAATTATCTTGATCCGCGCACAAGCGCATGTGAACTTGAAGTTCAAAAGATAATTCATTTGCAAAGCATTGCAAATCAAATGCCGGACGCTTTTGTTGACTCCGGAAGAGTTACAAAATCGCATATTCCAACTATAAATGCTCCTATTCGAATTGAAGTTCCAGTAGAACAAAATATTATACCTATAGCTGCTTGAGTCAAAAACACGCCGGAAGCGTGGCCGACCTCTTGGTTCTAAAGATAAAAATCCTCGAAAGAAAAGAGGATTAAATGATCCGAGAAGATCATATTGAAGAAAAAAATGATAAAGACCAAGAGAGAACCGATGACAAAGAACCAGAAGTTGATGAAAGTAACACTGAAATTTCTATCAATTATACCACTTCCGGTAGAAGTTGGAATCGGATAGAAAGCTGTTATTGATAATATATTTGCATACAATATATCTCTTGATGTTACACAGGATAATGATGATCCTAAACCAATATCAGTTGATGAATGTCGGCATAGAAAAGATTGGCTGCAATGGAAAGATGCGATTCAATCGGAGTTAAATGCACCGGCAAAACGTGAAGTCTTCGGACTGCAGATCCGAACACCGGAAGGTATAAAACCTGTTGGCTACAAATGGATATTTGTGCGAAAGCGCAATGAAAAGAGTGAAATCGTTCGATATAAAGCGCGATTAGTAGCCCAAGGTTTTTCACAAAGACCAGGTATTGACTATGATGAAACTTATTCTCCTGTTGTTGATGCTATTACACTCCGATATCTTATCGGTTTGGCGAGTACATGAAAAGATAGATATGCGCCTATTAGATGTTGTCACTGCTTACTTGTATGGAAATTTAGAAAATGATGTTTACATGAAAATCCCGAAGGATTTCATATGCACGAAGCATATAAACATTATCCTCGTAAAAATTACTCCATCAAGTTGCGAAATCATTATATGGCCTGAAGCAATACAGGCGCATGTGGTTCACACGTCTTAGTGAATATTTATTGAAAGCGGGATTTAAAAATGACCAGGTATGTCCATGCGTTTTTATTAAGAAATCTGGTTCTAAATTTGTGATATTAGCTATATATGTTGATGATATTAATCTTATTGGAACTCCTGAAGAGCTCCAAGAAACAATTGATTATTTAAAAAGAGAATTCGAAATCAAGGATTTTGGTAAAACCAAATTTTGCCTTGGTTTACAAATTGAACATTTGGAGAGTGGAACATTTATTCATCAATCAACATATACAGCAAAAGTGCTAAAAAGATTTTACATGGACAGAGCACATCCATTGAGTATTCCAATGATCGTCCGATCATTAAATGTGGATAAAGATCCTTTCCGACCTCAAGAAAATGATGAAGAACTCCTTGGTCCTGAAGTACCATATCTCAGTGCAATTGGTGCATTGATGTATCTTGCTAATAACACACGGCCTGATATTGCTTTCGCTGTCAATTTATTAGCAAGATTTAGTTCTTCACTAATACAACGACATTGGAATGGAATTAAACAAGTCCTTCGATATCTCCAAGGTACAATTGATCTCGGATTATTTTATTCGAATAAAACCAGTCCAACATTGATAGGTTATGCAGATGCTGGTTATTTATCTGATCCACATAAAGCACGTTCTCAAACGGGCTATATATTTACATGTGGAAATACTTGCTATATCATGGCGTTCTACGAAACAATCTATAGCAGCTACTTCTTCAAATCATGCTGAAATTATAGCCATTCATGAAGCAAGTCGAGAATGTGTATGGTTAAGATCCATGATTCTTTATATCCGAGAAAGTTGTGGATTATCATCAATCAAAGGTATTCCAACTCCTCTTTATGAAAACAATGCAGCTTGCATAGCTCAATTACGAGGCGGATATATTAAAGGAGATCGGACAAAACATATTTCACCAAAATTCTTCTTTACTCATGAATTCCAGAAGAAATGTGAAATTGATGTGCTACAAATTCGGTCATGTGATAACCTCGCAGATATTTTCACGAAGACTTTACCGATCGCAACATTTGAAAAGTTGAGATATAAAATCGGTATGCGTCGGTTTAAAGATTTAAAGGAATCATCTCATCAAGGGGAGTAATAAATGGACATATAGAATAGTGTACTCTTTTTCCTTCACTAGATTTTTTTCCCATCGGGTTTTTATCTAGTAAGGTTTTAACGAGGCATATTCTTTATGTAATTGATGGACATCCAAGGGGGAGTGTTATGAATTATTGGAATCTCCATTAATTAGTGGAGGCTCCACTAATTATGGATTTATGTGAATTATTAGAAGATTTTTATGGATGTCCACCATTTAGTGGAGACACCATTAATTGAGATTAGTTGAAGATGATGTATGCCATGATGTATTTCACTAATTAGAGCTCTATAAATAGAGCTATTCTCTAAGCTTGTAATACACCATCATTTTGTGAAAGAAAGATTAGTGAAAGAAAGATTAGAGAAAGAATTGTGAGAGAAAGAAAGAGAGAAGTTTGAAGAGAAATTCTTGTGCAAAGAATAGTTAGAATTTTCTTAGTGTGTAGTGTGTAGATTTTATTCTAACACTACCCTAATTTTATAACAATAAGAAAATAATTTTATATTTTATTTTTAAAAAAAATTTAGTTGATTAATTATTTTTATTATAAGAAAAGAAAAGAATATAATCAACTCATGAGAGAAAAGAAAATTTGAAATTTGAAAAGAAAATAATTTAAATAATATAAAAATATTACAATGATATGAATCAAATTTGAAAAGAAAATTAAAAATATATATAATTAAATTTGATTAAAAAGAGAAAATATAATGTTTTATAAAAATAAAAATATTTATATTAAAATTTGAGGTTGAGAAAGACGGAGTAAGTGACAATATGTTATAATATATATATATATAATATATATATATATATATATATATATATATAACAAACAAAAGTAACAAAAGAAAAAGGAAATAGATGGGAAACAAACACTATTAGACAAATTGAAGAAGACAAATAGATGAAGACAAATTGAAGAAAACAAATGGATAAAGACAAATTTTTAAAGAAAAAGATTAAATTATTTTAATTATAAATTATAAAATTATTTTAAAAATTAAGAATGTTATAATTTAATAAAATAATAAATTATAAAACTCAATTAAAAAATAATAAACATATATTTGATTTTCCAAGATAATAGATAATTTAAAATAAAAATAATTAAAGACCACAAATATTTTAAGAAGAAAAGAATACTTAAATTAAACAAAAAAATAGCTTGGTGAAGGGCCTTATCAATATTATAACATATAAGTAATCTATACGTATCCACGACTTGAGTCTGTCCATGTATATAAAGTTCTACTATTTTCTACTATTTTCTTTATAACTTTTTTCCAATCACCATTAAAATAAAAAATGTGCAAAAAATGTCATATAATTTTTTGAAAATTTTTGCAATGGATTTTTCACTTTCAAAATTAGTGTCACATATTGAGAGTGTATGCAAAAATATTATTACTTTATTGCTTAATTTTATAATAAACCATAATTTTTTAATGCATAATAAACCATAATTTTAACATAATTTTTTAATGCATACATTATACTGTATATAAATAATATATATATATATATATGTATATATACATATATATTTTAGAATAACTAATTATAATAGTTAAAATGAAATTCAATCTCTTTAATATTAATATATGAAAACTTAAAATGAAAACAAAAATATATTTGAAAAATCAATGATCTAACCATTACATATATTTATAAAGTTAAAACAAATTTAGTGACCAAATTTGAAGGTTATTCGTTTTATTTTATCACATTTGTATAACAATATCTATAAAATAGAAAAATATCTTAATATTTATAAATATAAAGAAATCAAACTAACGATCCAGTCGTTAAATTTATTATAATCATTACCAATAATATTGTGACTAAATTCGAAAATAATCATATAAAATTTTAAACCGTTGTATTTAGTCTACTCTATTACGACGATTATAATAAATCGTCGTATTTGACCTAATCTATTGCGGCAGTTAAATTAAACTGTCGTATTTGACCTACTCTATTGCGACGGTTCACTAAACCGTCGTATTTGGCCTAATCTATTGCGACGGTTAAATTAAACCGTCGTATTTGACCTACTCTATTGCGACGGTTCACTAAACCGTTGTATTTGACCTAATCTATTGCAACGGTTAAATTAAACCGTCGTATTTGGTCTACTTATTATGACGGTTTGTATAAACCGTCGTATTTGGTTACCAAATACGACAGTTGGAATTGGACCGTCGTATTAGGTCTATCTATTGTTACGATTTTAAAACCGTCGTATAAAATAACATATTACGACGGTTTTTTGACCGTCGTATTTATCTTCGTTGTATTTGCCTCATTTTTTTGTAGTGTTAGGGATATTATAATTGGAATCAAAGCCATAGTAAAGGCTATTTGAGGTATAGTCAGAGTGACTGATAGAATTCCTCTATTTTGTAGATATGGTAAGTGGTAACGATAAAGGAAAGCAACCCCATTACGGAACAAGATGTAGAGAAAAATTTGGTAAAATGGGAAAGTTCTCGGTCTAAGAAATCGAAACAAATTTGGCCTGGACTCAGACTTCCTAGTTTTTACACGAACGTTAGGGAGCAAGATCCCAGGCGAAGACCTCTATCCCACGTTATCTGCTCTAGTTTATTCGATGATTTACCCCCTCCAAAGAAACTCAATTATAGTAGCAACTCAGATGAGACTGCGGAGTGTATGGTTGCTTCCCTAGGAAACCCGAATGAAGCCATAATAACTGGGCCTCTTCCAGTACTGGAATATAATGGATACCTCCCAGTGATAACCTCAAGGTTGGAGAAGAAGTTGAACACGAACTGGTAGAATAGGCTGATGAGAAGGCAACAATAGAGGAAGCTATTGAACCTGAAATCAAGAATAATGGTGATAAAATTATTATATATATTGGCAATGGGCTGGGAGATGATACCCCAGAATACTATTATGTGTCCTTATATTTTGCACCTCCGGCGTCGGATAGTAGTGACGAGGAATAAGAGAAGGAGGGGAAAATATTATGTATATAGTAGAATGTTTAAGAAATGACATATATGTAATCGTTGTACAACCGCAGATGTAGATGTGTTAACGCACACAATTTTGTACTGCTGACTTATGTTGAATAGAATAAGAGTCTATGTTTTATGTTTATCAATTGTGTTGTGTACTGTCCATGGTCCCAAGTATTCTATTTTGGAAACCGAGTAGACCTAGACTTGGACTTAGATGTAATGTGCAAACGTTAATTCAACACGTTACATGAAACTATCCAGAAAACTAGATAAAGGGCTAAACTACCCTTTGGTCAATATCATGGCGTCAACGTTCCAAAGGTTGGAAGATGTATTCCAATGAGAAACGGATAGGAGAGATGGATACTAACTAAGCGCTAGAATGTTTCTTGCAGTCTCACCCTCTCCAATTCCATAGAAAAGCTTGTTTTGTTCCTTAAATTAGTAGGAGTCAAAGAAGGAAAAGTTTGACACACTATCCAATTTCTAGGATTTGATCAGGGTTGGTGGACCCAAGAGAAAGAACAAAAAGGATGGGTTTGGATAGGTGAAAAGACCAATTCTAAGTAGAAACTTATGCTTTGTTGGGTAGTCGAACAATAGGTGGATGAGTTTCAGAATTTTTAATTGATAGGCCAGACAGATGGTCAATGTGCCACAAAACTTACACGACTCACAAAGTATTACTTTCTAATATTACAAATTGAGGTTGACCGAACGAGATGCTTTGTGAAGGGATCATGTTCTAAACATAACAAGAGTCCTACCTCGCATAGCTCCACCCGCTTATTACACCATAGTAGAAATTACCTTAAGGATTAAACGAGGTGTGATAAGGATTATGATGCTACCTTGGGAATGAAATATTTACCTCGATACCATACCCATGTTAATTGCAGAAATAAGGTGGTGTATCATTGCAGACTTGGGAGGACTACAATAATCTTTGTAGGAGAAACTAAGAGGAAAGATAACCTTTTGATATGTGGAATTAAACTACAAAAGTTGATCCGAAAGGGAAGAGTTGGATGTTTGACTTATATTTTGTGTGAACCAAAATGCTAAGATATCCCTGCGGCGGGTGAATGCTTGGCTATGTTTCCATGTAGAAATGGAAGCCAATACCCACGAGAGAAAAATAGAGTATCTATCAATATGGTACCCTCGGCAGAACCATTCTCAAGAACTCCCTATAGAATAATGCTAACAGAGTTGAAAGAGCTAAAGAAGCAATTATGGGAGCTATTACAACAAGAGTTTATGGCCGATTACATCTCTATGGGTGGCACCTGTGTTATTTATTAAGAAAAAGAATGGAACATTGGGGAGGAGCATAGATGCTCGAGATACGACAATGAAGAATAAATATCTGTTTCTTACGATTGATGGACTGTTTGATCAATTGCAAGGTGCAGGATGATTTTTCCAAATTAGACTTAAGGTAAGAGTATTATCAAGTTCGGATTTGGGAAAAAGACATTCGGAAGATCACATTTAACACGTTTTATTAGCATTTTGAATTTGTAGTAATGTCGCTTGGTGCCTTGGCCATATTTATGCATTTGATGCATCATATATTCCAACTGAAATTTGATAGTTTTGCTGTGGTGTTATTGATGGTGCCTTAGTGCATTCCACAGACCCACCAGATTACGAATTCCATTTCTAAAAAATATTGGACTAATTGCGGGAAGCTAAGCTATATGTTAAATTTAGTAAGTTTGATTTTTGATTGAAGGAGTTAACTTTTTATGACATGTGATCTCCAAAGAAGGAATTATAGCAGATCCCGTCGAGGTTGAGACAACGGTAAATTGGAAATGGCCAAAACCTTTTATGGAGATACGAAGCCTTTGATTGGCTGGGTATTGCAGAAGATTCATTGAAGGATTTTCTAAGATTGCATCGCCTTTAACTCGACTAACTCAAAAGAAAGTGCTTATTTTTGGCCAGAAAACTATGAAGAAAGTTTTTAGGAATTGAAGCAAAGACTAAGTACAGCGCTAGTCTTGCAATTACTAGGATGGAGAGGTCTATATGAATGCTTCTAAGGAAGGATTAAGAAAAGAAGTATTGATGTAGGAGAAGAGAGTGATAGCACATATTTCAAGAACCTCATAAGAAAAAAAATCTACCTCGCGACTTGGAGTTAGTGACAATTGTGTTCACTTTGAAAGGGGGGAGGTACTATATTTATAGTGCTGAATTTGAGTTGTTTACTGAGCACAAGAGCTTGAAGTATAATTTATATAGAAAATATTTGAATATGAGACAATGTCGATAGAAGGAATTTTAGAAGAATTTCATTAACCAATTAAATATCATTCTAGGAAAGCGAAAGTGGTAGTAGATGCATTAAGCAAGAAAATGAAGCAATCCATCAATTCGAATGATGCAAGTTCTAGAATTGGAAGTATATATGGTTGAAGGACGAGTAATGATGCATAACCTTTCAATTCAACCCATCCTTTTTGTGAGAACTAAAGGAAATTTGGGAAAAAATGAGAAGTTACAAAAGTTGGCAAGGACAAAGGAAAGCAAGGAGGAAAAAGGAATTCCAACTAGATAATAAAGGAATTATGAGCTTTTGAGACCAATATTGTATCCTAAGATACGTTGATATAAAACAGGATCTTGGAGAGAAAGCGCGTTGAAGAAAATACAAACCACCTCAGGGGTGGTCAAAAGGTGTCGTGATTAAAAATAGTGTTATTGGTGGATTAAAAGGAAGAAGGATATTTCTGAATTGTAGCATGATGCTTTACTTGTCAGCAAGTAAAGGCTGATCATTAATGCTCAAGAAAATTGTTAAAATATTACCTCTGTCATCAAGGAAATTGGATGAGATTACCATGGACATTATAACGGAATTAACCGTAACGGTAGGACAAAGGGATATCATTTGGGTTGCAGTGGATTGATTAACAAAAATCTGCTCATTTTATCCCTAGTAATCAACAACACTCTCTGCGGAACTTGAGTAAAATATATATAGAAGAAGTGATTCAATTGCAAGGAGTGTCGTCCAACATTGTATCAGATAGTGATCCAAGGATCATTTCAATGTTTTGGAGCAAGTCAAAGCAATTAGATGGAATGACTTTAAGGTTCAGTACTGTTGCACATCAGCAAATTGATAGACAAGCAGAGCGAATGATCCAAATCAAAGAGAACATGTTGCAGGCATGTGCCGTGGATTTTGGAATCAAGTAAATAGATAACTTGGCCTACGCAGAGCGATCGTATAATAACAGTTACAAATCCACAATTGAAATGACTCCATTTGAGGCTCTGTACGGAAGGAAGCGTTAATTATCTGTGTACTGGGAAAGTCTAAGATGAAAACAACATGTACATGATGCTTGGGATCTTGATAATGTACAACAACCTATGGAATTAATCAAGGTAAGACTAGAAACTATCCAGGGTCGACAGAAGAGTTATGTCGTCCACAATTGAAAAGACTTGGAGTCTGCAGAAGGAGATCTAGTGTTTCTAAAGTTGACCCTACCGCGCAATTTGGGGGAAATAAAGGACAAAATAGAAAATTGGCACCTCAACGTCTTGAACTGTTTCCAATTGTGGAGAACATCAGGAAAATTGCATACCGATTGAGCTTGCCAATAGAGTTATAAGGAATCTATGATATGTTCCATATTTCGCAACTTCAAAGATATGTAGCTAATCCTGAGCTATCTCACTAAAGATACTTCAAAGATATGTAACTTTAGTGAGATAGCTCCAAATTTGTGCTACGAGGAAATTTGGTGTATGCTAAAGAGAAGTTGTGAAACAAGAAAATATTTTATCATAAATACCCAGTTCAAGATGCAACCTAGGAGACAGAAATGGAAAAGGCAAAAGAAGTTTCCTTAACTTTTTAAGGATATTCTGAATTTTGAGAACGAAATTCTTCGAAGGAAGGGAGATTGTAACATCCCTCCCTTATGGACCTCAAGATTGTAACATTCCTCCCTGATAGAGTGAGTATTTGTATGCACTACCAGAACAAGAATTGCTTTATTTTATATGATGAGTTTTTTTATGTAATAAAATTTCCTAGCGGTATTTTTGGAATTTTCAATCATGAATTAAGAAAAAATAGAAAAAATTTTGAAAATTTTGAGAGAGATCATGATGATCAATTCAATGCATAAATAGCATTGGTAGAATAAATTTTTTTTGCACTTAAGATGAATAGTAACACGAGAAATTATTATTTTTTAGAAATGATTATTTTTGGTGAAAAAAGTTGTGGGTTTGGAATTCTTTTATGGGCTAAGTTGGAAAAATGAATTTAGGCCTACAAAGGCCCACAAAAATATGTAAGAAAGAAAGAGATTGGGCTTGAATTAATTTAGCCCAGTGAAGAATTAAAGTAGTTTTTTGGATTAAAAAGCCAATAGCCATTTTCTTGCCACCTAAGCTTTTCTCAATGCTTCTAAGATGTTCTACTAGCTTTCATGGCGACACCTAGCATCCTAATCATCCATGTGATGTATTTAAACATCAAAAGGGAGAGAGAAAGGAAAATAGCAAGAAGGGAGCAATTTCTTGCAAGATCTCATCCAAGTGAAGGTAAAATATCTTCCTTCATGAATTAAAGTTGTTCTACAAGCTCTAAGGATTACTTTGATAGTACTTTTTCATGGAAATAGTAAGTTTTACACTTATTCTCCATGAAGCATTTTTGCTAAGCTATAGTTTTTATTTATGCTATGGCTACCGGTTCAAGAGAGAAGTATTTCGGTGTGATTTTAGTGAAGTTATGGTGAAGTGTTTATGGCTGAAAATTGAATGAAAAGGATGAAGTATGAAAACAAGTGAAAGCTTTGCTCTTGTTATTTAAAATCAAAGCTAGATAAAAGTTGTTCAAGGCTACTGGTTCTTGTTGGGATGATTGTATGATTTTCAGCTTTGTTCATGACTGAAATCAAGCTACTTTTATGTGTTAAGACCATAAATGAGGTGAATCAAGTGGTGTATGTAGCTTTGAGTGATGTTAGAAAGCTTGGTGAATGAATATTGTGAAAACAAGTGAGATAGCTGATAAGCTGGGAGATTTCGGCCCCAGTTGCTAGCGGCCATGTCTAAAAAAACCTAATTGGATCCTATGGTTTTGTAGCTCATGACATTAGGAGCATTTTTGTACAATTTTGAGGTTATTCAGAGTTATGGATAAAAAATTGTATTCAAAGTACTAAAGCATACCAAACTATGTGATTGCAGAATTTTCAGCTTTGTACAAGTGTCCTTATGTTGTTTTAATGAGATAAGTGAATGAAAATGAGGACACATGTATGCTTGTGTGCTTACTTGAGAAAAGGACAAGAAATAAATTATTGGACGTAGGCTATCCCAAGAAATGCATCGCATTTGGTGCGAAAAAATGAATATTTCTTCCTAGTGATATATCTATATATTTCGTCGTTATGTATTTGTTGTCATTGTGACCGACTAAGCGAACAACATTTATTCTTAACGAAGGTATTCACGTTAAGGATTGTGCACTAATATGAATAAGTGAATTAGTACATTGTTAGAGAGATACAAGGTGAGTCCCACCAAAGTTTTCATAACTCCTGTTTTTGTGCTATGTGATTTCAAAAAAAAAAAAAAAAATGCTATGCTTATGTCTCAAGTATCTTGTGAATTCCTTTTGGTTTTTCTGGACCAAAATGTTGTTTTCTTGATAAAAATTAATTTGCAACTTATGATACCCTTTAAATTTGCAAATGAATCATTGCAATTATGATTCCCAAAGATTATTTGATATTTTCCTCAGAGCATGAAAATACGATTAAAAAACCGTTTTGGTTTTCCTAAGCAAGATTTTTGTTTTTCTGAAGTGGAAAATATCTGAATATTTGAAATTGGGTTATTTATGTACATAATTTGGAATTCTTTGTACTATGAATGAATCTAAATGCAAATGTGCAACGCAAGTATCTTTTTCACGTGTTATGTGATGAAATGCTTATTTTACTTGTGCAAACGTGTTTCAGACCCTATTTATTTATAAACTACAGAAGTGATGATTTTTTTGGTCAGATGAGACAATAATTGTATTACACTCTCAAATTTTAATGAAACTTTTTTTTTCATTGAAACTAAACATGCCATTGTATCAAATTAAACTTGCCCTTGATGTTTTACGAATTTTTTGTTTTTATACTCGAACTATTATCCGTCAAGCTTTTGCCCCCAATTATTCACTGTTGCCCATCCATCCATCCATTTCTACCATTATAAGGGACAATTCAATAGTATTTTGGTCAATTCAACTCCTTTATTGGATGCGCCAAGAAGGAAATTTTGAATTATTGTGATTATCTATTTGGACTTTTTTTTTTTTTTTGGGGAGGGGGGGGGGAGGTGCTGAAAATGGTTCTTTATTAATAAGGGTGGAGATCTGTTAATTATTTTTGAATTATTGTGGCATTACCCAAATTGTAATTGGATCAGTAATTTTCGGCCCTCAACATAGAATTTTATAATTAAGTTTGTGATGGTAGCTATACCC
This sequence comes from Voacanga thouarsii, assembly GCA_026120185.1. Classification (NCBI taxonomy): domain Eukaryota; kingdom Viridiplantae; phylum Streptophyta; class Magnoliopsida; order Gentianales; family Apocynaceae; genus Voacanga; species Voacanga thouarsii. The sequence continues at coordinate 58,741 of JANUWF010003223.1, forward strand.
CTGGTAGTATGGGACAACATATTTTTTTCCTTATCTTGGAGCTATTCGAATATGTTTAATTAAGTTGTGGTATAAGTATGCAGTTGTAGATTTTAATACTGTAATCAATCTCTTTGCAAAAGTTTTTCTGAAAAAATAATTTTTTTTTTTGGATGTAAGTCACATTGATTAAACTCTGTAAATATTATGTATTTTAATTTTCTATTTTTAATTTATTCTATTATTATTGTTTTTGCAACAGACTTCAACTATCAGCTAGCGCATGTATATTACTATACATATTTACCTCAATGCCTTTACGGTATAGCCTCCACAATGCAATTTAGACTAGAGGCTTAGAATGTCAGTGCGAAAATTTTCAGTCTATAGGCTTTGAAGGTTAGATGTTGAAAGGCAAATATATGCTTCACTTTCTCCGTTGACCAGTGGTTGGGAGAATACTTTTGACAT
>JANUWF010003224.1:0-134879 GCA_026120185.1 Voacanga thouarsii
AAAAATCGTGATTTGCGACTTAATTTTTGCGATTTGCTTAATACTGCCGCTAATAGCGACCAATTTGCGACGATTTTCAAATAAGTAGCGAAGTTGACTAAATCGCCAGAAAACCGTCGCAATTTGCGTACGGCTTTGCTACGGTTTTGCGACGCCAATATACTCTGTCGCACTCGTGAGCAAAATCATCGCTATTTGCGACGGTTTTGCGATCTGTATTTATGCCCTCGCAAATTGCGTAGGGTTTTGCGACTGCAAGTTATTTTAAAAAATAATTTTAAATAAATTTTCAGACGTCCGCCGCAGAAACCCTCTCAATTTGCATAGTATTTTGCGACGCTAATAAACCATCGCAAATTACGAGGGTTTTGCGACTAAGTAGTTATTTTTAAAAATATATTTTTAAATAAATTTTCAGATGTCCGCCGCAAAACCCTCGCAATTTATGAGGATTTTGCGACGGTTAATAAACCCTCGCAAATTGCGAGGGTTTTGCGACTTAGCAGTTATTTTAAAAAAATATTTTTAAATAAATTTTCGTGACGTCCGTCGCAGAAACCCTCGCAATTTGCGACGGCTAATAAACCTCGCAAATTGCGTAGGGTTTTGCGACGGCAAGTTATTTTTTAAAATAATATTTTTAAAAATTTTTTGAACGATTATCGCAAAACCCTCGCAAATTGCGAGGGTTTTGCGACGGCAAATAATCCTCTCAATTTGCGTAGGGTTTTGCGACGGATATTTAATTTTAAAAAATATTTTTAAAAAAGTTGAACGTCCATCGCAAAACCTCGCAATTTGCGACGGCTAATAAACCCTCGCAAATTGCGTAGGGTTTTACGACGGCAAGTTATTTTTTAAAATAATATTTTTAAAAATTTTTTGAACGATTATCGCAAAACCCTCGCAAATTGCGAGGGTTTTGCGACTGCAAATAATCCTCTCAATTTACGTAGGGTTTTGCGACGGATATTTAATTTTAAAAAATATTTTTTAAAAAATTTGAACGTCCATCGCAAAACCTCGCAATTTGCGACGGCCAATAAACCCTCTCAATTTGCGTAGGTTTTGCGACGTGCAATTTATTTTTTAAAAAATATTTTTAAAAATTTTTTGAATCTTCCATCGCAAAACCCTCACAAATTGCGTAGGGTTTTGCGATCAGTAAATAACCCTCGTAATTTGCGATGGGTTTATGACTTACAAATTATTTTTTAAAAAATATTTTTAAAATTTTTGAACGTCCATCGCAAAGTCCTCGCAATTTGCGAGGGTTTTGTGACTGTAGTTAGCTCTCGCAATTTGCGTAGGGTTTTGCGACTGTAATTTATTTTTAAAAAAATTGAACGTTCATCGCAAACCCTCGCAAATTGCGAGGATTTTACGACGAGTAATAACCTCGTAATTTGCAGGGATTTGCGACTTATCGATTATTTTTTAAAAAATATTTTAAAAATTTTTGAACATCCGTCGTAAAGTTCTCGTAATTTACGTAGGGTTTTGAGACGAATTTTCGCTCTCGTAATTTAGTAGGGTTTTGCGACGGTCAATATTTTTAATTAAAAAATAAATAAATGGCAAAATGTATAGAAAATCTCAAAACCCCAATTGTCAGAAATTGCCGCTAATACGTCACTAATTGCGACTTAATTTACGAGGGTTTTACAACAAAATAGGGTTTTAATTTTTTTTTAAATTTCTTTATGTGTTTATGTGATGGTGTATTTTGACAAATTTACTCGAAATATTTTTAATAACATGTCTCAATTAGTGCATTTTATTATAATTTTGTATATGTAATTATGTCATGTTATACACCTAATGTATTGCATAAGTAAATGTATATAGTTAATTATGTTATGTTATATACTTATTCTAATATATAAGTATATGTATATAATGTATATAAGTATCTCTGTTTAGTTTAATATATATATATATATACACTATAACATGTAGGTATATATATACATATGTCTAATTTTTTAATCTATCACTTTGATTAAGTAGTGTATAAAGAAATACTGTTATTATTGTTGATATCACTAAAAAAATTATGAAATTTATAATGTAGAGATCAATTTGTAATGTTCTTCGTCTCCTACATGTTAATATATATTATACTAATTTAGCTATGTATATACATATGTCCAATTTTTTAATATATCTATTTTGTTAAGTAGTGTATAAAATAAAATATGTAAAGAAAAACAATTCAAATACTGTTATTATTGTTGAGATTACTAAAAAAATATTGAAAATTATAATGTAGAGATCGATTTGTAATGTTATTCATCTCGAACATATTAATATATATTATACTATATAGTTATATATATACATATTCTAATTTTTTTTGTCTATTTATTTGATTAAGTGGTGTATAAATTAAAATATATAAAGAAAAATAATTTACATAATAATATTATTATTAGAATCACTAAAAAATAATAAAAATTATAATGTATAGATCGATTTATAATATTATTCGTATTAATTTATGAGAAATTAGCGAGATTTTATTTTTTCGTCACAAATTGCGACTTAAATAGCTAGAAATTTAAAAAAAATTAAAAATTTCCAAAATTTTTCACTCTCTTTTTTTTTTTTTCCTCCTTCTTCCCCCTTCCTTCTTCCTCCTCAACTCCCTCCTCACCTCCTCACGGCACTCCCTCCATCCCGGCGCCCTCCCGCTCTCCTCCCTCTCCTCGCCGGCGACCTCCCATCCCGCGCCCCTCCCGCTCCCTCTCCCTCTCCCCGCCGACGACCTCCCATCCCACGCCCCTCCCGTCCCCCTCCCTCATCCGCGCCCCTCCCGCTTCCCTCTCCTCATCCCGCGGCCCTCCCTCAACTCCCCCATCCCGCAGCCCCCCTCAACTCCTCCCCTCAACCCCCCACACCCCCGCGGCCCTCCCCGCGCCCCTTCTCTCGCCTCTCCCCGCGCCCTCCCCGCGCCCTCTCCCGCCCCCTCCCCGCGCCCTCTCCCTCAACTCCCCACACCCCCGCGCCTCCTCCCCGCGCCCATCCCGCAGCCCCTCACCCCGCGCGCCTCTCCCTCAACTCCCCATCCCGCAGCGTCTCCCCTCAACTCCCCTCGCTCTTCCTACCCCCTTCGCCCGCTTCACGGGCCGCCTGCTCATTCCCGTGGCATGCATTGCGCGTATGTCAAGTTGATTCGCTTGGGTAAGTAGTTAGAATTTATCTCTCGAGCTACTCTATTATGTTATAAACTTTGAGCGCATTTTCATTTCCAAGCTTTGAAATTTGAAGTGATTATTTGTGAATGAAAGCGTAGTTTGAATTGATGTATAAAAGTTGTATTGATGTCAGGTCGAAGTTTGAGGAGATCGTGTAGTGATATGATAGTGGAAGGTTTATACAGAGAACTATGTTTTAGCTATATAAACTCTTATAAATTAATTTGATTGGTTATGATGCTATAATAGAAGTCGTTGATTTCTAATTAGTTTAGTAATCTTATTACTTGATTATAATAATATATTAGGTTCCTCTAGTGGAAGATTTAACTCTAGTAGAATGCTTTGAAGGCTCTTTATGAGAAACCGCTTTTCTTAGATTATGAAGATGTAGGATGTGCGTTTTGTTCATATAAATTGCCTTTTTGTTGAATTCAAATGTTTGATTCCCCGTGAGTAACGGGTGATTACCCTCCTGGTAATGCGGTGATTACCTCTAGTTATCCTTTTATTTATTTATTTATTTTTTTGGTATAAATGAATGATCCGTCTTTATTGTTTGTAAATTGAATTTTGATTGTATAATTTTGAGGTGGTTCCTTAGTGCTTGGAAATGTCCAATTACGGTGAGACTCGTCAAAAATTTTTTCAAAATCGCTGCTACTTAATGTGGAATAGAATAACTACCCTTTATCAACTTTCTCGAAGCTTTGAAATTTGGGCAGTATTATTTGTGGATGAGCAGAGTGTTTGAATTGATGTATAAAAGTTGTATTGATGTTGGGGTTGGAGTTCGAGGAGATTGTGAGTGACATGATAATGGTTTAATGTGAGAAAAACAATTTAGAATTTGGAATTGTGAACTGAATTGCTAAATTGTTAGTTGGAATTGTTGTCCTTTAACATTCAGTTGTTGATCTATACTTATATGAATATGGTGGTTCTTATATCATGTAGGTGGATCTTGAAAAATTTTGACAGAAAGTTTCCTATAAATTTTGACACTATATATAAGTTCCCTTTCACCAATAATCACAATGCGAACACCAATTTACATCAACTTTTCGTACACTTCAACAACTCCACAATCAACATTCAAATAATTCAAATAACATATAAGAATTTCCAAAACAGACATGCTCCAAAATATTCCGTAGAAACATGTAAAAGACTCTAGACTGCAGCATAAAAATCCAATATCAACACCCATTGTTCGTTATGCAAAATATAAACAGAGATTGACAAACAATAAACATTCATGTTTAGGAACAAATAGAGAAGAAGAAATAGAAAACTCAAGTCATTACAGCAAATAGGATTTCACAAAATTCGGAGGGTATGGAAGAAAAGAAGAACTGTTTTGAAAAGAAGAGAAAATGTAAAATTACACAATATTTCCCGTAATTTTTACTTGAGCAGTAAATTGAAAATTTAGAGCCAATAAATTGAGAGTAGAAGTACTAAATTAAGACCTATGAAAAGATTAAGTAGAGGACTAATAAAATGGTCCAAAATAGCTAGACATTGAAAAATCAAGCCGACAGAAATTGGTAGAGTGCATAATTGAGAAAATGGAAGCCAGTTTGAGGGAGGGAACAACAATGGTCATTCATTACTTTGTTATTTATTCTGTTGAAAATGGGCCATGGAAATATTAACCAAAACACTACTCAAGCACTGTTTGCAATTTTTGAACAAAATATTATCTAAAGCATATGCTGAAAAGAAGTAACAAAAATTCTTTATACAGGATTAAAGTACAGGTAATTCCACACACAGACACACACCAAATAGTTTTAAATAGTTTACAGCTAGAGAAAAAAATGCTGCATTTCAGCCAAGTGATAACCATTTCTATACCCTAAGCAAATCAGTCCAGAGAAAGTACTGTATAAAAACAAGTTCAAACTCAGTAAAGTCTCCAAAGAATCCATAGACATTATAATTCATACCGAGTTCTGCCCAAGAGGAGCTCTAAGAGCCAGTTGATCAAAGGTCAAACACTCTCCCCCTACCTTTTCAATCCTAGCTCTAGCTGTCCCAGTGAACTTCAGTGCAGGAACCTTCAAGGGAGGTACATCATACGCGCGGATATCATCGGTAACAGTCCCAACAATCACGGCAATCTTGTCCTCCTGGTTCAAAATAATTCAAATCAAATTTCAGATTTGCAGACTAGAGTGGGATAACACAATTTCCAGTTAAGCATACAGCTAACATAGCAACATGGGATTTTAATTCTTATAGCTAATCTGCAGACGGGATCATATACTATGATAACCAATTTCCCAAGAGGACCAGCAAGAAACGTGTTGCAGATTAGACCCATGTGCGGATTTTCTGTGGCTACTACTATCAAAAAGCTCCTCGTATGTGGCCTCGGCTACCACGGTTAGGTGGAGGGGGAGGAGATGGAGGATGGTGGCGGTGATGGGGTTGGTACTCAAGAGCTGTAGTTGTATTAGGAGGAAGAAGCGACTCCTCAAGCTCGTGACGGTGGAAATTGCTGTGGCATGCACAGGCAGACACCTTTGTGCATGATGCAGACTTAGAAATGGTGTGGGAAACATTTGGAGACATAGAAACGGAGTGTTTCTCCGGGGAAAGCAAGGGGTGCATTCACCGCGTGCTAGATTGGCAAAGTTGGAAAACGAAAGACAAACAACTTTTTTCCACTTTGGCCTTTGGCAATAATTCCGGTGTCTTTTCGCTTTTAGAAAAGTATCACTTTATCACTTTTAGCACCTGTCTGTGACGCTTGTGGAGTGAAGAGGAATATAATGAACGCATGAGAATTCAATTACAAATGAAAATAATAACACATGTAAATGAATAATTTAAATAAAAATTATTAATGATATTAAAAAGAATTAAAATTTTAATAATATAATTTATGTCAAAATATTATAATGATATAAATCAAATTTGAAAAGAGAATTAAAAAATTTTAAAATTATATTTGATTAAAAAGAGAAAATATAATATTTTGTAAATAAATTGTAATTTTTAAAAAATAAAAATATTTATATTGAAAATTTTTAATTAAATTAGAATTTTTAGATTTTTAAACTTGACTACAATGCTGTGGAAAGTATAATAATTACTATTTCATATAATCGGCAGGAAATATTATAATAAAATGTTATAATTGGCTGTGTTGTCTGTGGACACTATGTTTGTTGGTGCATAAAAGTGTGGTGTATAAAAGAATGAATAATTTTTAGATTTCCTAATCAAATGATACAATTTAGAATCTGATCTATTTATACTTTTATAGACAAGATTAATCTAAATATTGTCTGAAAAGATTTTTTTAAAAAAAATTAAATGGTATAATCAAATTAAGCATCAATATTTAATCAGCATCAATTTTGTATCGTTGGCGAGATAATGATTCAAGAACAGATTCTTGAGTTTAAACCAATAAGTATGCAAATCTTTCTACGTGAGAGAAAACTAAAAAGAGAGAGAAAAATAAAATACGTGTAAAGAATAATATAAAAATATAAATATTTATAATTTAATATATTTATGAGATTTTAAAATTAAATTCTTAAATATTCAAATTAGATTTTATTAAAAATTTAAATATAATTATAAGTTTCAAATTCAAATCGAGCTTAAAGGATAAGTTATATTGCTATGAGAGGTTAAAATTCATTAATTTTATTACCTATATTGTTCTCTATATTTTTCATTAATTTTCTACATTAATATCTCAACTCCAAAATTTTCACAATTGGATATTTGAACTTTTAAAACTAATTTATATTAGCATATATATATATATATATAAATTAATTAATTAAGAGATAGCATACTCCACCTAGGTATGTAGATATATATGTATACACGCATATGTACGTTTGTAAATAAAAAATTATTTGTATTACATATTAATCTAATACTCACTAACTAATAAGGATATATTATACTATATATAAATAATATATATATATATATATATATTCCTTAGAATAATGAATAATTAAAATAAAATTCAAGCTCTTTAATACCAATATATGAAAACTTAAGATGTAAACAAAAATATATTTGAAAAATCAATGATCTAACCATTACATATATTTATAAAGTTAAAACAAGTTTAGTAACCAAATTTGAAGGTCATTCATTTTATTTTACCACATTTGTGCAATAATATCTATAAAATAGAAAGATATCTTATTATTTACAAATATAAAAATATCAAATTAACGATCCAACCGTTAAATTTATTGTAATCATTACCAACAATATTGTGATTAAATTTGAAAATAATCAGATAAAATTTAAAATAATTTTTGAGGGGCTTTGTTATAATTATACTAAAAATGATGGTTGCAATAAATTGTCATATTTGGTCTAATCTATTGCGATGGTTAAAATAAACCACCTCGTATTTGGCCTATTTTATTGCGATGGTTAAAATAAACCATCGTATTTGGTCAACTCTATTGTGACGATTTGAATAAATCGTCATATTTGGTCTACTCTATTGTGATGGTTACAATAAACCGTTATATTTGGTCTACTCTATTACGACAGTACAAATAAACCATCGTATTTGGCCTACGCTATTATGACGGTTAAAATAAACGGTCGTATTTGGCCTATTCTATTGCGACGGTTAAAATAAATTATCGTATTTAATCTATTCTATTGTGACTGTTACAGTAAAACGTTGTATTTGGCCTACCTAATGCGACGGTTTGTATAAGTATTGGACCGTCGTATTAGGTCTATCTATTGCGACGGTTTTAGAATATAAAATAATCTATTACGACGATTTTTTTACCATCATTTTTGTCTTCATTATATTTACTTTTTTTTTAGTGTTATAGGAAAATATTGAAGAGGATCACTCTAAAACTCTCTCAAAAGAGACCATTCATTTTACCAAAATTATCCAAGTTGGTGTACAAGTGTTTTAGTGGCCTATTTATATGCCACTTGCCTTCGCAAAAGTAAGTCACAATCCTAGCCGTTGAAGGCTTATATTCTTAGTCCTTGATGGGCTTTTAAAAATATAATACAAATCATAGAAATTATAAGGAAAAAATAAATTATAGCTTGAGCAAAACAAGGAAACAATACGCCAACATGTTGTCGTGCTACTGACAATGGACAGAGCCACTTGCCACATTCTAGGCAGCGGCTCCTGCTCGTAGTGTGAACTAAGCGGTGCTACCCTTTCATGGTAGCCAATCGGCGCTGCTTGCTTCCACTAGAGCAGTACCGCTTCCTTACTATTTTAATTGCTTGACCCTTGGCCATCCAAATCCTGCTTTTGATTTCCATGTTTGTCTTTGTTAGTTCCGTGTTCTTCCGAATGGTTTTATAGACAAAAGTGGTTTTTCTTGATGCTTCCTTGAATGGCATTCCAAGTCTTATAACTTGTAACAAATCACTACTTATGTACCCCAAATAGAGGTGGGGATGTCACCCTATTCACAGGATCAGAGTCTTTATAATTAAGTAAAAAGAAAATTAAAAGAAATAAATTAAGTCTAAAATTTATTACAACTCAAACAATACTTACACAAGTCTTCAACACAATCTAATAAATTACCAAAACAAATACAATCAAAGACAAAAAAATAAAAAATAAAAATCTTTAGACTTCTTGGCATCTCAACCTTTGAAGCAAGATCTTCCTGAAAATATGATGTTAAACATGATGAGATATATTTTCCAATAAGTCCTTTGTGCACCCATGTCAATTAAGAAAACATTTCATACATGCAGCTTTGAAAAAGTTGCAAGAAAAGATTGTAAGTCTTAACAATTTGTTTTGAATATAAAGTGGTGTTTTACATAAGTTTCTCAAATAAAAATGTACATTTAGAATGGAAATAAACTACTAACAATAAAGGTGACTATGAAACCCTATATCCTGATTGTGTATTATAAAACTCTGCATCATAATACAAGTGAGGTGATCGGCTTACTTGGTGAGATACTTCATCTCTGCATCCTAACTAACTAGCTATCTATTCTGGGAACAGTCTACTTGGATTGAGTTGCCAACTCAGACATGCTTGACTAATCAGAATTGGAATTTTATCTATAAAGACTTTATCTCCCATTGAAGGTCTCCATCATAAGTGTGAAACCCCACATAAAGCCAATCCTAGAGTAAAAGGGATAAGATGCATATCATGTCTTCATGCATAAAATATACCTTTTTGAATGATTTTATATACCTTAGAATTGTGGTTTATAGGTTAAATGACATATTTATGTTTGTTGGGTAGAAAGGGTAAAAAGGTAATTTTACTTGAGGTCAAAATAGGAAGATGGCTTGAGGTTTAGATAAGAAGAATATTTGGGTGAGAAAATAAGAACAAGAGTTAGTGTGGTTAAGTGGTTAGAGCTTTGTGATTTAATCTCTAAGGTCTTGAGTTCAAATCCCATCACTTAAGTTTTATTCATAATTATCTTAACCATGTTTGAATTTTCGATTTTCTTACATTTCTTAAAGATAGGAATGTTGTCTTAAGGGAGACATAATGGTAATATATTGACCATGTGGTCTTGTCCTAAAAAGAATTCTTATCCCCTTTAATTTTGCTAGCCTTATCCTAACATCTTTGAAATTTAAACTATCCTTAATTCATTAATCCATTTTTTTTTCATAAAAATTCTGTGATAAATCCCTAGCATTAGAATTCAAAAATCAGCTCTTGTGGGATAGGGATGGCTGAAAATGGGGAGGAGAATTAGATAGGGATTCCAAGGAAAAGAAAACACCATAGCTATTCCTTCAAACTCTATCTTCATCTTGTTCATGTTTTTGGTAAAGAAAAATCTGGAAATTTTTTCCAAATTTCTTGCAGGGCTGTTTTTGAAAGTTTCAGTCAACTTTCCTACCCATTTTCTGCAAGGAACATTGGCATTTTATGTGAGGTTGAAGGCTGGAAATTCAGTGAATTTTCGGACTGCGCAAACATCCCAAAACCAGAATTTTGTTTCAGCATTAAACATGGAATTTGAAGCCACCGTTAGAGCATAAGAATAGCTGGAACTTCCTCTGTTTTTCTTCAAGATGAAGGTTAGAAAACCTCCATTAAAAGACCTTCAAACACCCTTAAGAACCAGCTTCAAATCATGCCAAAGAGAACAGAAAATTCTGCACCAAAAACCTCTCCATTCCAAGTATTCTTGAAGCTTAAATTCCAGAAATTTTGCAGCTTGTCTCCTCAAGGCAAAGGCTGAAATTCTTCACTCAAAACCACTGCAATTTGGACCTTGTTCAACCATGGACTGAACATCTTGGCCTCCACACCAACCTTGAATGTTTGGACTCCATGATCATAGCTCAAAAGGCTCCTAAGATTACTCTATCCAAAATATATTCAAACTTCAAACTAAATTACAGATTTTTATTCCATTGAAACACTCCTATAGCAAGTGATCAAACCAGAAAATCCTCTGCCATTTTAAACCATTTTTGGCCAGCCTTATGTACTGAACAACCCCTCATTCTTTGAATAAAGCCTAGCTAGTTCAGCCATACACCATTGAAGAGAAAGAGACCTTCCATGAACAACTCCATTAACTAATCTTATACCTCAAACAACTCCACCTTTTTCTCCATTTGAACTTCAAAAAAATCTGAAAATCTTCTCTCTCATTCTTGATAGCCAAAACTCCCTTCTACACTAGGCAATTCGGCCATCACAATTCCAGCAACTCTCGAAATCAGTTTCCTCTCAAACTCTCTCAAAAAAACACCAAGAACACACACTTCTAATCTTCAAGCCTAAACCAATCCTAAACACCTCCAATCACTCCCAAACACTCTAAGTCATCCATATTCAACCTATAATCTTCATTTCTGGCCTTTATAATGCCAAATCACGCAAAGTGGAATTTCCAAATGGATCAAAACCAACTTCTTTTGTTGATGGTTCCAAGAACACCAAAAGGTAAAATAAGAACAACCTCCTTGTTCTTCCTCTTCTACTCAACCTCTAATATTCTTTCTAGTCTCATTCGTCTCTCTCTCTCTTGGCCGAAATGGTGATGATCAACCATGGCTACTCCCGAACCACTAAAGGCCATCAAGCTCGTGAGGATCTTTACTAACCAAGGAAACCTTCACCAAGCGATCATCCATCAAGTATTTCTCCTTAAATCTTCCTTTTTAATTTTTGGAATCAAGACTCCTAGATGTTGATAGGATGATTGAATAAAGTAGGGGTTGAGTATATGTATGTGGGTGAAGAAGATGGAGTTAGGACATGAGAGTTGGAATGTATGATTAGGCCTTATGGATTTTCCTTTTGAGTCAATATATGCTTGTCATGATTAAAGGGATTTATGGATGTTTTGATGCATGTTAGATATTATGACACCATTGGTGATTAGGCCTTTATGTTCTTATTTTTCAATAAAGCCATGGATGATGATTATGCTTAGAAGGAGATTATCCATGTGTTAGTATATGTTGATTCAACTGTATATTCATGGATGGATTAATAGGTTATGTGAGAATATGTTCATAGATCTTCTCTAACAATAGAAAATTATTGGAAAAACTATTTTCCATTAATTCTAGAATTATTTTACTAACATTATTGTTATTAATTTAATTAGAATTATTATTCAATTTAATCTATAAAATTCAAAAACAACAGGTAGGTTTGAAACAGTGTATTATTTAAAATATTATTATTTTATTACTTAAATAAATAAAATCCTTTTATTAAAAATAAATAGTAAAATATTAGAATTAATTAATATCAAATGACCTTGTAGACCACAGTAATAATATTAGTTAGCCTTACTAAAACTTTTATCTATATCCATAAATCTTATTTATATTAAAATTTATTTAGTATTTATTAATTAAAAATTAGGTATACTGTATTTATTATTAATTTTATTGGTTATTTATTAATTATTATTTATTAATTAAAATTAGGTATAATTTATTATTTATACTAATACTATTTAAATATTACTATATACCAATATTATTTAGGATTTATTATTATCCATTATTTAACACTAATTTTAGCAATATTACTCATTATTTATAAAACCTATTTATTTTAATTTATCAAATTAATCTTATTCTATAAAATACCTTATCAACTAGCGTTAAAGCTTTAGGTGTTGTTGTCTTAACTAGATATTGTTGTATCTAGTTGAGCTTAAGTATATTAGGAAAGAAATTATTTATTTAAAGCAAGTATTGCCTGGATGTTGGGACTTATACCCTGTATTTACCCCATGTGGAGTTAGGTTGCCTTGAACTTTCTTGGAAGGCTATGGTATCATGGAAAAGTAAGAGATCAGGTAAGTCCTTGCATAAAGATGTTTGTGAACAAATGCTTTTCTGCAAGTCAAATGCAGTGATTGTCGTGGAAGATGTACCTTGAGATGCAATTATGGATAATATATTCCTGCTTCTAAATTAAAATAATTTTTGTCAAGCAAACAATTTTCCGAGCAGAACAATAAATTTTTCTTAAACAATATTTTACCTAAAGTTGTTTGAAAACCATAATTGCTACTTCAAAGAAAACACTTCATTGATTTTACATTTTCCAAGTGGAAAAGCATAACGTTGAGTACTCAATAATGGTAGACTATTAGGACTAGTCTTTGAAGGATTGGGTAAGTCCCTCAGTAGGAGGCCACCTCTGAGGGGTGAACCTTACCTAGATAAGACGACAGTTCTTATTGGTCAAGCCGGTCCGAGCTAGCAGTATAGTTCAGGTGGACTGTTTATTTCCAGAGTAGACACCCGGTATGTTTGGGTGTAAAGATGGAGGAGTATCTCACTTGGTGGGCCATAAACCCACCTTGTATCAACATGCACAAAGTGTGGCATCCTGATCATTCTCTCGTCATGATGCACAAAGTGTGGCATCCTGACCGTTCTCTTGACATGGTGCACAAAGTGTGGTGCCATGTCCATTCATGATGCTTGACTTCATAGTCAACTTTATTAGAGTGGTTATTTCTTTTCAAAGTTAAGCATTTTTACTTTACAAATGCCAATAATACACCACTTAGTGTTCAAAGATAAATTTCTGGGTTTGCAGACTTTTTATTATGACTTGTTCAAAACTTACATACATGAACTGTTTTTCTTGAAATACCATGAGCACACGCAGGAATTACTGGAAAATATTTCTCACACCTTTCTTATCATGTCTTCAGGTCGATCCTGCTTGGAAGGCCAATTTACTTATGCTGCCATGAGCTTAGAAGATTTATCTTGATGTATTTATTTGTTAGAGATTTTGGTTACCATCTATTTGTTTCAAGACTTGTAAAAGTATTGTTTTGGGATTGTAATATGTCCGTTATTTAGTTATTTCCTTCTCTGTTTTTTATTGCCTAGTTATAAAGACCCCTTATCCTAAGGACGGGGCGACATCCCCGCCCCTTTTGGGGTACGTAGGTAGAGGGGTGTTACAGTAAGACTTGCCATAACCTTCTAAAGTTAGTTCTAATTAGCAAACCCTTATTGAGTATTCAACGTTTGCTGCTTACATAGGAACCATTCACAAAAGTTCCTTGTCATTTGAAATTGCAATCATGGTTAAGCGTTCTTGTTTGAACCTTTATCTGATCGGATGCACTTAATCTTCTTTCCAGTTTCTCATTCAACAAAAGCCTGAAACTGCTTGAACTTATCTAAGACCTGATCTTTAGTTTTCAAGGTATAAACCCACAGTTTCCTTGAATGATCATGAATGAATGTCATAAAATAAGATGCACCACTGAATGACTGTGCCTTTAATGGACCACAAACATCAGAATAAATCAACTCCAACAATTTAGATTATCTTGATGGAGGGTTAGTCTTGAATGACACCCTATTGTGCTTTCCTACTAGACAATTATTTTTCTAACTTTGCAGTACTAACTCCAGAAATTGCATTATTTCTGATTAAACAATTAAGTCCTTTCACACTAATTTGACTGAGCCACTTGTGCTATAGTTCAAGTGAGATTTTGTTGTCAACCACATTAACACTAGCACCAGAAATTGAAGCCTGCATTAAGTATAGATTAGAACACTTTTCGCCTCGAGCCACAACAAGAGAACCCTGAGAGAGTTTCCTGTCCTCTATCAAAGTTATTGTAGAAACCATCACTGCCAAGTTTGCCAACTGAAATAAGATTTAGTCGAACATTTGGAGCATGTCTGACATCTCTAAGCAATAACCGACTGCTATTACTGGTCTTCAAGCAAACATCATCCAAGCCAATAACTTTAGATATACCATCATTGCCCATACTTAAAACTCCAAAATCACCAGGAGTATATGTAAAGAAGAAGTCTCTCTTAGCTATAACATGAAGTGAAGCACCTGTATCTGCTACCCAAGTAGTGTCATCAGAGGCATAACTGATCACATCTTGATCAAACACAAAAGTAAGGTCTCCTGAAGAAGTAGTAGTAGCAACCTGATTTCCACTATCATCCTTTGCTTCTGAAGTACTTCTACCTTTCTTATTTTCCCGCTTCCATTTGAAACAGTTTCTTTTGATGTGTCCCTTCTTGCCACAGTGATGACATTTAACATCCTTGTACCTGGACCTAGACATACTTCTACTATTGTCTCTATTTGTCTGAACTTTACTTTTACTCCTTCCTCGATTTTCAGTAACAAGAACCTCAGATCGAGAATATGAACATCCTGAAATTCTCCTTCTAACATCTTCATTAAGGATACCATCTTTAACATATTCCAAAGACATAGCACCAATAGAAGCAGAGTTAGTATAAGAAACCCAAAATGTCTCCCAAGAATTAGGCAAACTACTAAGTAACCAGAGTCCCATAATCTCATCATCAAATTTAATTCCCACATTTGACAACTGATCAATAAGATACTAAAAGTCATTTACATGGTCCATCACTGGAGTTCCTTATTTGTATTTCAAATTTATCATTTGTTTTAATAGGAACAACTTGTTGTTACCAGTTTTTGAAGCATACAAATTTTCAAGCTTATTCCATAATTGCTTGGCATTAGTTTCATTTGCGATATAGCTACGGACATTCTCTTCAACCTAACATCTAATATACCTCAAGACTTGTTGATTCTTGAAGTCCCATTCTTCATCAAATTTATTTTGAAGCTTTTGAGAAGCAAACACAGGCAAATGAAAACTCTTCACAAACAATAAATCTTTCATTTTTCAATGCCAACTATGATAGTTTGAACCATTTAAACTAATCATTTGATAAGCAATATTCTCCATAATTTAAACAAGAAAAATTCACCAAGAACCAATCAGGAGCACTCTGATACCACTTTACTGGGGACAAATAGACCAAGGACAGGGGTATGTACAAGTAGTGGAAAAAAAAAAAAACAAAAGCTAAAGTTAAACAACAAATCAAACCATGCTTCAAACCATCCTGTAAACCCCTACTCCTTATCAAACCCACACTTGAATGAAAATTAGAGCACCAAGGAAAATGAAAAATGGTAGCAATAATGGAAGACAAAAAACACAGCCAAAATGCAAGAACAAGGCATACCAAATTTTTACATGGAAAACCTCTCCAATGTAAAGAGGAAAAACCACAGGACCTTCAAGTCCACGCTAAAAGCTCCTCTAATCAACAAGAAGAAGACAATATAGAGTTTCACAACATACAACTGAAATCAGCCACAATGAAGCTACAACTTTTTTTAAAACAAAATATAGGGAAGAATAATGGGAGAAAATGCACAAAATATTCATCACTATTCGGCAGCAATATTTCTGAATTTGGGAGTCAAAAATTGATCACCACTGTGCAGAATGTAGTTCTACCTCTCCTCTATAATATACCCAAAATTGAGCTAAATTGGAGAAGAAATCACCATCCGATCGTCCAGTAAAAGTAGACTACTCAAAACAAAATTTCTGCAACTTTCTCTCTCTCTCTCTCTCTCTCTCTCTCTCTCTCTCTCTCTCTCTCTCTTTGTTTGGCTATTTTATCTCACTCTCTATCTATTTCATACTCACCAGCTGCTTTTTTTGTTGTGTCTTCTATATCTTTTTTGTGTTGACCAGAAGGCAAAGCCTTTTTCTATTTTTGTTGCTTTTTGGTTGTTTACTTTAGCCATGGAATAATGGCTATTTACTGTATATGTTGGGAGCCAATCCAATAGCTTCTTATTCTCACTTTCCCTTCTCAAAACTGAGGAAGTGAAGTGACTAAGGCCGTTCAGCCATTTAAGCTCTAGCAAACCGAATCAGTCCACCCTCCACTTATTCTCTTCTCTTACTCCTTCACTACCATAGCTGAAAGACAACTCTCTCCCTCAATTAGATATTCCTCCTCCAACTAGGGATCATCTTTTTCCATTCCACTAGTCACTCCCTAAGAATCATCTATTCCCTCTTTCCCTAAACTGAAACCCTATGTGGGATATTACTTCTCTCTTGGCCTTTTCCTTACTCCTTTTGCTTTCTGCATCAAAGCAAGACACACATACAAAAATCTTTTCAACCACAATCTATGCTCCCTCTTGAAATTGAAGCAATCGAGAGACACTATTGCTCTTGGTCTCTACCAAGTAAAGGTTAAACCCTCACCAATCCTCTTTTTTCCCTTCTTTTCTAATGCAAGCCGAGATAAACATTGTCTTGGCTCTTTCTTCATATTTTGACCCCATTACTTGGTCTTGTCAAGGCTATCTATGAAGGAATATCTTCCCTATTGCAAGCACATTCAGGGACTACCAGAATCGAGTCAAGCCACTCCTTTATTCTCAAGTAACTTTTGGCCCTATTTCTTTTAGTTTTGGGATTTTTGAAGCGGTGTTTATATCTTGAGTTTCCAAAAGGGGGTAGAGCATGTAGTAGAATGGATTATGAGGTTGTGTCATTTCTTGCAAGCATGTCTTATGTAGCTATATTCCTTTTTTTTAAAGATGTTGAACAAGATTTCGATTATTGCATATGTGATTATGGCATGGGTATCAAATTGATGATATGATTTACTTGATATTTTTCAATCTCGTAGGATGCAAATAACGAAATCTTATGCTATTTAGGATGAGTATTATTTTTGGTCATGTCAAAAGAATTAGTATTTAGTCGAGGCATATGGAGAATTATTGGCATCGGATTATATTTCTCTTAATGTTGTTTGTATTGAAACCCTAATGGGTTATGAGTCATTATATTAACAAATTAATCTAGTGCATATGATGATGTTGTCCAAATATTCACTCTTTTGATATATTCTATTTAAACTTAGGAGACATCTATCTTGTCAATTATTTATTTCTGACTAGTTTATTTAGATACTTATTATCAATAATATTTTGTTGAATTAGGATGTCATTCACTTACTTAGATAATTATTCATTAACTAACTATCTATTTAGTTACTAATTATTAATTTATTATCTATCTACTTAAATTCTGTGCTAAAATTTTCATTCATTTGTAGTATGACTAGCATTAGAATTGCTATTTGTTATTTAAAATACCCATTATTTATTAACTAATGGCTATTAATTGATTATGATATTTTGTTCAATTTGAGAATCATTATCTTAAATAATTATCTATTTATTCTAGCTGATACATTTAAGAATTTATTTACTTACCTATTGAACTAAAAACTTTATGCAATAGTTAATGCTACTAGATGTTCATGAAATTATTATTTACTATTTATTCACTAGGTTTATTATTGAAATTAATTGGTATTAATTGATAAGATCCATTTAATTACTGCTTGCACTTACTATTTAATCAGTCATTAGTTTATTTACTATTTCACCTTTTGACTTATAGAAATCATAATTTATTAATTACTACTAGCTAATTGATTTGATCAATTATTGTTGTGATTACTACTTAACTACTATGTATATCCTCACTCGTGTATCTATTTATTTACCATTTACTATTAATTACAAAATATTCATTAGACAATATTTATTTATTTGTTTAACCATATGATTATTAGTGAGATCTATATCACACATATGGATTATTGACACATTATGGGTATGATACTAGATGGTTGAAGTTGATGCCTAAGAGTTGCGGGAGATGTATGTTGAGATTCTTTTTTTTTTATTTTTTATTTTTTATATTTCAAATCTTATGAGTGAAGATAGGTCATGATTTAGACTTTTAATTTCTTATTAGGTCAAGTTGCACTTCAAACCCCTACAATTCAGTAATTCACTTTAACAAGTGATCATGACAGGTAAGTTCTTGCATAGTTGTCTGATAAATGAAGCATAGAACTGCAAGTCATTGTGTTTAAATATTTTATTTACTGCCTCGATGATCAAACATGTAAAAGTCACGCATTGAGCACTAAATGGTATTTTGATCAAGCCGTCACATTTGTAAATTTGAGATAAATGTTTTAGATTTCTTTTGAAAAATCATCAGGTTTCCATGTTTGATTGATCTAGTAGTTTGATTAATTTGTTGGGAATATCCTAAATCAGATGTGATTCGTTGAGTACTCAATTAGGGTAGACATCTAGTACTAGTCTCTGAGAGTCAGGAATAGTCTACCAGTATGTGGCCACCTCTAGGAGATGAACTCTTATAGGATGAGACACCAGTACTAATAAGTCAGGCTAGTCCATGCTAGCACTATAGTCTGGATGGGACTGTTGACTGGAGATGGACGATCGGTAAGTTGGAGGTGGAAGATGGATGAGTATTCCCCTAGTGGGTCGATTACCCACTTCATTGTGATGCAGAGTTTCACAATGGCTAGTCATGATGTAGGGTTTTCTGATTGCTCAATTAAGAAATAATGTTGTTATGATGTTATGAGTGGTTTAGTTACTAAAATAATCCAGTATTTATTTTTCGGGTTGAAATTATTTCACTTCTGAATTATTGCAAAACTTCAACCACTCAGGGTTTACTTGATTATTGACTTGAAAATGTTTTCTGTCAATTATTTAAAATTTGAATCATGAAAGTATTTCAAAACTGTTCTATATACACACACCGGACTTATTGAGAAGTCTTTTCTTATACAATTTCTCTATCATATTTCATAATGTACTAGGCCTGAGGTGGGGAACTATTAGAGACAAGTGTTGCTCAAGTTTTCTTGTTCAATTGTGTTTGAGAGGATGTTTGTCCTCTAGACGTTGTTTTATTTAAGTCATGGATTTTGGATTTGTACACCTTAAGTTTATTCCCGAGTCCTTATAATAAGTTTGGACATGATTATTTTGAGTTGAGTTTTATTACATTTTTTGTTTCACCTAGTTATAAAGACCCGTGGTCCTAAAGATGGAGTGACATCCCTAACCCTTTTTGTGTCACATAATAGCGGTGTGTTACATATAAAGTGTGTTATATGAGAAAGTAGAGAGTGTTCTAGGTGACTTGAGGATTTTAGAGTGAATTGGTGTGTTTAGAAGTGATTAGAAAGTTGAAGAGAGATAGTGTATGTTAGAGTTATGCTGTAGAGCTATTCATTTGTACAATATATTTCACACATTTATTAAAAAAAAAAATGCATTCTTTATCTTTCAATTTAATTAATCATTTCGCGTATATGTGTATAAAATTGTTAGATAAAGTTCCAAACACATAGTATAGTATTAAGAAAATTATGATAGAGATCATAATTTGATATTTCTAATACACTATGTATTACTTGTACTTTAATTGTTCCTAGTCATAGTATTATTGAGATAGGACATCATTAATGTCGAAAAACTAGTACGTGTTATACTTCTTATTTTGGTCAAACGGTGGTTCTCACATTCGTGAGTATTGTGGTACTGAAAGTTAACATATAGATTCTTGTTATGTGAACAAGTTCATTGGATGATCTAACTATGAGATAATCACATGGATAACTATTTAGTGCCAGTGATAAAATCTCATTAGAGCAAATGTGCAAGTAACCATAGATTTGAGATCTGCAAGGTATTTTGTTTTTTGAGTGTTGTACATTGATTCTAATCTTTGGAGCCTCATCTATGGCCACCTATGGGATAGCTATTGGGTATCACGTAAAGTCAACGAAAGTAGCTGAGAGGGTCAATAAAGGATTCATCACTCTTAATAGTAGATGCATATATTTCACGACTACTTGTATGAAATCATTACTCAAGAAATCCTTAGCCAATGAAATTATGTGTTGAAAATAGTTCAAATTGATACACATGTTGAGTAATGGATTTTGGAAGAAGTACTAATAAATTCGAGTTAGAATTAATTATATTCTAGTAGGAGTTGATACTAATTCCATACTCTAAAACTGAATGAGATATAGTATGATGAAAAAAGTTTATTGCACTGATATTTTACTTTTGAAATGTTCATGTCAAACCACTTGACTTTCTATACTTTTAGGTGGTCATGATGCATTGTTAGATGTTGCTCATGATCTGTTAAATGTGCAAGTCATCTTTGCTTGTAATCTACTATTTCAAGATTGGCTATCTATTATTTCTCGGGAGTTGAACCCTTTAGCTGAGAATGTATTAAAAAGTTAACAGTCATGTATTATAACCTCTAAAGTCAATGAAATCTTTAAAGATTGACACTTATGACAAAGTGGATGACTAGGAGACTAAGATTTGACCACTGTGGTAATGATATTTGATAACAAAAAATTGCTTGTCAATATTATGGTTGATGTACGCTTCCATTCTTCTTCTCTTCTCTCCGACTTTATCCAAATATAGTCTAGTAAGAATCAACGTCTTTTTTCTTATTCATTCTGTCCGTGCTCTATCAACCTGTGTATCTATCTCAAGTAACTCTCCTACTGATCATCTCTTTCTTGGTCTGTATAATAGATACTCAATTATTTGATCTTCTCTGTTGATTATCAAAGTATATTATATAAGTTATTCAAATGAAGCTCATATATAGACTCGTAGTTTTTGGGCTATGCCTAGATGAACACACTAAAAATAAAAAATTCCATCACTTTAGTTGTTATGTTTGCTATGTAGGAAACAAAGTGCACTTGGTAAAGTTTGAATAGAATTTTTCTGGTTGATTGCAGAATAGTAATGATAATACCCTCTTCCTTAGGTATGGATAATTTATATAGTATTCTAATAGTAATAATCTTTTGCTATGCTCATAGTAGACAATTAACTTTGAAAATTATGATTAGTTGATTAACAAAATTCTAGTTTTATCTAACTTGAATGTGTACAATTTATAATGGCAAGTTCATAGGGTTCGAGACAAATGAGAGGAAGGGGATACGTTGCTGCAAGTTATTTTGATACTGCATATGAAGGAAGTACAGCATATCATTTTGCTAAATATAAGTATATTTAGATATTGATGGGTTTTTGTCTTAACGGAGACACTATGTTTTGAAGACTTTCTCGATGTATAGATACATATACTACTACACTTCACATTGCTAACATGTTATTTTGCTTTAATGTGATTTTATATTATGATAATAGCTTTAAATTTATTTTATTATATAAGGTAATTAGTATATGTAAGCACTAAAATGTCATAAAAAATGCAGTGTAACACATTAAAAAAATGTCATTATATGTATATATAGTAACATTTTATATTCAATGAAATGCAAATATATTCATCGCGTGATATACAAACAAACTGTAACTAAAATGTTTTAATTTTACTACAAAAATATTGTTATAGTAGGTTTAAACAACATGTATAAGTGTCATAATAAAATAATAATGACAGTATAAACTATCATTATTAACATAACAAAATATTGGTAAGCATTTATATAACACAACAAAATGTTTCGTGAAGAACTTTGACCGATATTTATACATGTCATTACAGATTTAAGTTATTATGACACTTTAAAATGTTAACATAGGATTTGAATTTTGGCTATTACTAAACCCTTTTATCGCATGACAAAATGTTGTAATAAAATGTATGATATAATATTTACACATGTTACTTTAGGTATATTTAATATGACATTTGTTAATGTCCTCAACAACTATAGCAACATCGTTTTAGAGAACATTTCACGTGAACGTCACAAAGTCCAAAATGTCATAACAGACTTTTATTAGGATATTTCCTCCTCTTGCATAATTTCTAGTAGTGTGTATAGGTATTAGGCAAGAATTGTTATTCCATCAAGTTGAAAATGGTTTGCGCAATTGTCTTGATTATTTTCGTATTTTCAACTTAAAATCCTTTCTGGCTACTGGAATGAGAGTACAAATTAATAAGTATACAAAACTTTTCTCTTTATTGTGGCTAGTCAAGGCTTAGTGTACACAAAGTCCAAATTCCCTTGACATGCAAGGATTTTTAGACTTGTTAAGATGAAATAATGAACATATTTCTTAATGATTTTTCTTAATGAACCAATTTGGTACATGTTCCATTGCTCTTGTTAAATGTATTCCTGATGTGTTTGGACTTGGGTATAAAAATCATACAAAAACTAAGCACATTCCCAACCAAGTTTAAATTAAAATGTTAGACCCAAATCATACATATGAGCAAGCAAGCATACTCATCATTACTGAGCATAGGGTTCAAATGAGTGTCGATCCTCAAGGAACAAGTAAACATTAATTACCCCTCTTTCATTGTTTAACCGACTCAACAAAGTGAAAATCAAATAAAAAGGAAAACTAAAAAGAAAATAAAATAAAAATATGTACATGTCAAGGGTGGAGAAGTATGCAACTCAAGCCATTGATTAGACAACCACGATCTTCAAGAACTTAACCATTATCACAATCAATCATTCTCTCGGCACCATGAAGGATTAAGGTAAATTAGCATCACTTGGTCTGTCTCAACTAATTACTACCTTCTAGATAAATTAGCATCACTTGGTCTGTCTCAACTAATTCATCCAAAAAATGCATTAAACACAATCCTTAATTAAATTTCTGTGGTCTGGAAAATTTAAAACATGAAATTAATCAATGAATCCTTGGTCTGGCAAACTTCAATTAACCTTTAATTACTCAATCCTCAGCAATTAACCTCTTTGGTCTAGCAAGTTAACAGCCAATGAATGCGAAAATTAATCAATTGCAACTATCATCAACCTCTTTGGTCTAGCAAGTTAACAATAGAAACAACCAACTAATTTCGGAATATGCCCAAGTAATTAAATACCAAGAAGAATAGTCAATTAATCAAAAGATCAAATAACTCCAAGAATCATGATTATCTAAAACAATGTCAAATTACAATAGAACAATTAAAACATCATTGTCAAGAAAAAAAAAAACAAAGTAAAAGAAAGAACTCATAGACAAGCCTTCTTCTGCTTCCTTTGAAAACCTTCTTGTACAACCCTCCTTGAACTTGAAGAATTCCTCCTTACACTGAGTGATTTTCAATGATGATCAATGAATTCTCCCATTTTCCCTTATGTTTTTCATCTATTTATAGGCTTAAGAAGTGCCTAAACTCGTAGGTACAACGTTTTTGGCCGAGTAGAAGTTGGAAGATGCTAAAACTCCCCAGATTTCCAAAAAAGCGTCAAAAGATTGCAGCACCGCCTCAGGAATAGACCACAGCCGCCGCCGCCTTGGTCCTTTGGAGCCGGCGCCGCCTGTTTCTTCACTCGTTCGCCGATTTTTCTCTGAATTTTGTGCATACGTTCCAGAATGTAGCCAGCGCCACCTCCAGCCTTACAGTCGGTGCTGGTTAGGCTCTGTTCTACTCTGCTTCTCCAATTTTTCCATCGTTTTGAAGTCCGTGCATCCAGTGTACAGCCGGCGCCGGTTCCAGGCTTCCAGTCGGCGCCGCCTCTACTCTGTTTCGCGATGGTTTTGCTTCATTTTACCCAAAAACCTGAAATAATGACCAAAATACCTTTCCAAGGGTAAAATCTCAAATATGAAAGAATATGACTAGTTATTGCACAAAATGTATTACAAAAGAGCATCAAATAACTACACAAAATATAACCAAATTAGCCCCTATCAATTCCTATTACATACTATATGTTTTTGTTTTCCAATTTGCTTTTCTAGAAATATTAGGTGGAGGATAGGGGTTTAATGTATAAGTGGTATATGATCGATATGAAAGGAATTACAACCGAAATTGTTAGTGGAGTCGGTTATTTTCTTCAGTATGCTTTGCCAAAAGTAGCAACGTCTACTAATCCTAATGAAGTTAGATGTTCTTGCATAAAGTGCAACAATTTGCATCACAATATTGTAGAGGAAATTAATTTTCACTTGTATAGAAAGGGATTTTCCAAAAATGATTATAATTTGACTGTCATGACGAAGAATTTAATACTTTGCCACAAATGTCCAATGCAAGTATGGATAGGGATGCTTTGAAATCAACCAATCAGTATTAGATATAAAGGGTAGGAAGATGGTAAGGGAGGAAGTGGTAAATGTAGAAAGGAAGAGATAGCAGAATAAAGCGTGAGAGAAAGAGTTGGTGGAAGAGATGAAAGTGGAAGAATAGGGGAAGAGACTAGGAAATTATTAGAAAGATAGAGGAATAGAGAAAAAGCAGAGATAGGGAAAAAAAGAGATGGTAACGTAGGAGTAATAGAAAGGATAGGCAAGAAAAAGGGAAGGAAAACAAAGGAAATATGTCAATTGAATTTAGGATAATGTGAAGGTAGTTTTGACCAGCCAAACAAATGATAATGGCATATTGGTAAGTTTATCAAGTTGAGTAACAGACTTATACTAGCTGTTTAAAATGGACATTTCATCTTATTCATAGTACAATGGAAAAAAACTTAGCATTTGCCTTTATGCACGGTCACTACACCAAAAGTTCATAGAAACATGTCTTTTCTATAGCTTTTGAACACTGGCAATGCAAGAAAGATAAATCCTGAAACTAACTTATGAAGATTTCTTAACACTATTAAATTGTTTCTAAGGAAAAGATATAGAGTTTTGAGAATCTCTTACTGAAGACAAAAAAGATTTAACAAACTTTCTAAGAATAATGCACTTGGCAATAATTTTAGGAAATCAACATTGTTTAGGTATACCTTAACTCTTCATTACCAATATACTTAATTTGTCTGCCCATAGGCATAGGAAGAGGTTCCATCAGTTTTACAGAGCATGAGTCTAAAGTGGTATTTCCTCTTACATTAAATGTTGCTTAAACAATTGCTATAGAAGTTGAGCATGTAAATTCTAACTTTCTTATTTTTATGAAGTACCACGTCACAGTCTTTGAGACCTATTTGAATGAACTCCATACTACTTACTCATACAATCAATTTACCCGTACCTATATTTCCTACAAGTTTGAGACTATACTGCCTGAATTGATATCCAACTTTGAGTAATACAGTACATGATTGGCTTAGTAATTTGATTTACATGGGTTTAGGTGATGATACAATTTTAACAGTCAATGGCCAGTAAAATATTATATTTGAACATTATGTTTGCACCCGGCATATGTGTTTTTTGTACTAGCTTAGTCACTAATTTGCATAAATGAATGCATATAAATTTGATTGTTCAAGGCAAAGGACTAAAAAACAGTAAGAAAAAAAAATTATTGAAGAAGTTACTAAAATCTGAGTATTCATCGGGCAATCATTTGTTGTGGTCTTAGAATGCTTAAGAACAATCATTAAAGGTGATGTTATGCTTCTTGAAGGGCTTCATTTCGACTAAGTACTTATCTGTTCCATTTATTATTGGTCCTTAACCCTCACTTGATCCTATCCTAGAATCCTTAGTTGTTTCTAAATACTTTTTAGGAGGATGTCCAAATAATGAAGTCACAATACTCATAGATAGAGTCTAGTGATTCAGCATCTACTTAATGTTCTATGCCATATGAGAAATCTATGATTATGTTAGTAGTAGGTGGATTGAAAAAGGTAGGATCTATAACATGGGGTCTGAGGCATCATGCTTGAAACTTTAGAATAATCACCCTAAAGCCTTTTTACCCACATCACCAATGGATTTAGAGAAGTTTTGTGGTGAGCTTCAGCAAAACCTTTAGCAGTAGCTTCAATGAGAGTTGGAGAAGAAAGACAAAGAGATGGAGAAAGAGAGGAAAAGGTTGAGGAGGACCTTGGAAAAAAAAAAGGATAAGAAGATATCTACATTGATTGATATGAATCGCATTATGGTGCAGCATCTTAACTTACAAGTGCCCTCCATTCTATCTGACTCTAATGATTTTGATGAGGATGACTCGTCTTCTAGCCCTTCAGCAGCTACTAATAGTTAGATAGATTATATTTTCATATTTTGTTGTGTGGATAACTTAAATTGTGGATTTTCTACTACTATAAATTTGTATTTGCTATTTTGGATATTTTTATAATATATGATTATTAGGGCTTTTGCACAATAAAAATTTATGGATATTTTGGTTAGTGAAATTATGGTGAATGTGTTTTGTGGTTGTTTGTTGTGCACATAAACAGATAGCAAATGTGAGTTGAAAAGTTGTGGTTGTGTGTCATGCATAAAAATTGACAAGTTTGATAAGGAATGTGAGTTGAAAAACCAACTACATTGGTGTTGTGCATATAAATTGACAGGAATTGCAAATCCTGAGCCACTTCCAAGGAATTGCCATGGAAAACTAAATTTCGCAGCAAATCCATTGCAATTTGCCATGGATTTGCACGGAATATGAAAAATAACATATGTATAATAATTAATCTGCAGCAAATCTGTAGCATCATGGAAAGTAATTAATCCGTGGCAAACCCTTTGCAATCTACCATCAATTTCTCATGGAACACAATTGCAAAATAAGTAATCTGTAGCAAATCCATGATAATATGCCATAGAAGCTAATTGGAAAATAATTAATCTGTAGCAAATCCGTGGCAATCAACCACATATTTGCCATATAACCTAATTGGAAAATAAGTCATCTGTAGCAAATTGGTGGGAATCTGCCATTGCATTGCAATAGATCTAATTGGAAAATAAATTATATGTAGTAGTCTACCACAGATTTGTCATGGAACCCAAATGAGAATCAATATTTTGGCGATTTGTCGCAGATGTAGAATAGGTCTCTAGTAAATCCGTCACAAATTTTCTGGCTCAATATGAATTATCAAGTGCTACGGCTGAAAAAGTTGCTAGCAAATTCATGGTTAATTGTGAAGGAAGAAGAATTCCATCAAGAAAAATGCTCAACAACGAAGGGCTATTCTTGGGAATAGTTTCCATCGCAGATCCGTGGCAAATTCTAGCTTAGCCTCGGAGTTGCCATGGATTTTTTTTTGTGGCCATTTGATAGATTTCATGTAGTACTATGAGAGCCAGGGTTTCTTAATCAGTCAAAGACTGGTTAATTAACTATACATCAAAGTGCACAAGTCTAACTTCAGCAGACTACAAACATAAACTTATATCTTAAGGTACCTGTCCACATAGTAGTAGTGATAGTTTGATTTCTTTAGATATAGTACTTTACTACAAATCACTATTATATGCCATTTTCTACGTATTCCAATATACTTACACTATTGGTGTGTGATATGGCCTAAATTAGTCATATTTTTCCTAGTTATTTGAGGTTATCTTGTGATACATTTTGTTCAATAACTGGCCATATTCTTTCATATTTGAGATTTTACTCTTGAAAAGATATTTTGTACATTATTTCAGATTTTAGGGGTAAAACAAGACAAAAACGTCGCAAAACAAAATAGAGGCGGCGCTGGCTATGGAAGCTGGAACCGGCACCGGCCACGTGCTGTTGGCATGCACTTCGAGGCGACAGAAAAAAATCAGTGAAATGTTCGGAAAAGAACTGAACAAGCACTGGCTGGGAAGCTCGAAGCGGGGCCGGTTGTACTTTGAAATGGTTGTGCAAAAATCAAGACAAATTAGTGAACGGACAAAAAAAGATCACAATTGGTGCCGGCTATGCCCTGATGTTAAGGCAATGCCTCAATTTTTGGTAATTCGCAAAGTTTTAGTATTTTCTAACTTCTATTCGGTCAAGAACCCTATACCCACTAATTTAGGCACTTCTAAAGCCTATAAATAAAGGAAAAACACAAGAGAAAGGAGTGAATTCATGATCTAAACAAAAAATCACTCAAATTAAGGTGGAATTCTGCCAAATCAAGGAGGATTGTGCAAAAGGAGGTCTGCAAATGAGGAAGAAGGAGGCTTGTCTATGAGTGCTTTCTTTTACTTTGTTTTCTTTCTCTTGAACAATGATGTATTAATTGTTTTACTGTAATTTGACATTGTTTTAGGTATTCATGATTTTTAGAGTTTCTTTGATCTTTTGATTAATTGATTATTATTCTTGGTGTTCAATTACTTATGCTTATTACGAGATTGGTTGATTATTTCTTTCCATTAACTTGTTTGAAAAAGAGGTTGATGGTAGTTTCAATTCATTAATTTCATATTTGTTGTCTCTTAACTTGCTTGAAAAAGAGGTTAATTGCAATGAACTAGATAATTGAAGGTTAATTGATGTCTGCCAGAATATGGATTCATTGGTTAATTTCATGTTTTAAGTTTGCCAGAATATGGAGATTTAATCAAGGATTGTGTTTAATGCATCTTCTGGGTGAATTAGTTGAGACCGAATATGTTATGTTAATTTGTCTAGAAGATAGTAATTTCATGGATTGAAAAAAAAGTGAATCTATCTTAATCCTTCATGATGCCAAGAGAATAATTAGTTATGATAATGATTAGGTACTTTAAGATCATGTTTGTCAAAATAATGGTTTAAGTTACATAATTCTCCATCCTTGACATGTATATTATTTTATTTTATTTCTTTTTCACTTTATTGAGTCGGTTAAACAATAAAAGAAAAGTGATTAATGCATATTTATTCCTTGAGGATCGACACTTGTTTAAACCCTATGCTATGTTAATGATAAGTATTCTTGCTCATATGTGTAATTTGGGGTTATCATTTTAATTTAAACTTGATTGGGAATGTGCATATTTTTATATGATTTTTATACCCAAATAAATACGCATAATATTTTTGGCACCGTTGCCACGAAATAATATCATAAAAGCTTGGACTTTGTTGATTTAACCATGTGAATATGTAAATATGTAGATATGTACAATTGTTCTTTATGTGACAAGGTGCCATCTTTTGTATCGTGTGTATTTTGTAATATAACTTACTAGCTTTGACTATGTTTAATCGACTAACTTTTTCTTCTTTTAATTTTGTTTTAATCATGAATTCCGTTATCTAACTTGTTTTTTGTCTTTTCTAGGTGTTGACCTTGGTACATGACCCGAAAATCTGAAGGCGAGATAATTGATTTTGACCCTAAAATTGAAAGGACTCTCTCAAAAATCCGCTAGACAATCCAACGGAACTTAGTCGCAGACATGGACGGTGCACAAAACAATAATGCTATAAACAACAGGTTGGTTATGGATGACTTTGTGAAACCTGCAATCTCAGGCACAGGCTCGAGTATCACTAGACCTAGGGTAGATGCGAACAATTTCAAGATAAAGCCCAATATCATTCAGATGGTCCAAAATATGGTCCAATTCAATGGGTTACCTGAAGAAGATCCTAATACCCACTTAGCCAGTTTCCTTGAAATTTGTGATACTTTCAAAATGAATGGTGTTTTTGAAGATGCTAAAAAGCTGAGACTTTTTTCTTTTTCTTTGAGAAATAGAGCTAAATCTTGGTTAAAATCTTTGCCTACAGGTTCCATCACTACTTGGAATGCCCTAGCTGAAAAATTTCTTGCCAAATACTTCCCTCCCGCTAGGATAGCCAAACTTAGAAACGAAAATTTTGCCTTCCAACAATTAGATTCTAAATCATTGTATGAAGGTTGGGAGAGGTTCAAGGAGATGTTGAGAAAGTGTCCACATCATGGATTTGAGCTCGGAATGCAGATGCTCATCTTTTTTAACAACCTTACATTCGTAACACGACAAGTGGTGGACTCTTCTACAGGGGGTCTATCAATCATAAGACTCTGGAACAGGTATTCGATCCCATTGAAAATTTGGCTTCTAATAGCTATTCTTGGGGAAGTGCAAGGTTAAAAGCTCGTGTGCAAGAAGTGCACAAAGTGGATATTGTGGCAGCTTTGGAGGCTAAGGTGGAAGCGTTAACTTAAAAGATAGAACAAATGGTGATGCTTCAAGGCCAAGTGGTAAATGGGAATTGTGATTTCTATGGACAAGGGCAACTAAATCATGAGTGCCAAAATATGAGTTCACTCCAAGAAATTTGCAGGTAATGTCCGTCAATGTAGCAATCCTTATAGCTCTACTTACAATCCCGGTTGGAGAAATCATCCTAACTTCTCTTGGAGCAACGGAAACCAACCTAGGCAGGGTTCATTTAATTTTGGAGGTAATCAAAGGAACCAACCCCCTTTGAACAACAATTTAACACCTTCCTAACCGCCATTGGAGGACTTGATTGGCCAATTGCTAAGTATAACGGAGACTAACTTCCAAGAGGTTGATGCAACAACAAGGAATTTAGAGGCTTCCATGCACAACTTGGAGAGCCAAATTGGCCAACTTGCTAAGCTACTTGGGGATCGTCAAGTGGGGTCATTGCCAGGAAACATTGAGGAAAATCCACGGGATCAAGGTCGTGGAAAACATTGAAGTCATTTCTTGCTTTCAATTTTTGTGATTTGGAACAATTTTTATTTTCATTGTTTTGTTTTATTTTCATTTATTATTTCTTCATGAATTAAATTGCATTATTCATCATTACTGCATGTTCATCAATTTTCTTTTGAAAAAAAAAAAATTCGGAGCCTGGACAGAATGTAACCGGCGCTGATATGGGCTAAATTAGTAATATTATTTCCTAGTTATTTGAGGTTCTTTTGTGATAAATTTTGTTCAATAACTAGTCATATTCTTTCATATTTGAGATTTTACCCTTGGAAAGGTGTTTTGTTCATTATTACAGATTTTTAGGGTAAAACAAAACAAAAATGTTGCAAAACAGAGGAGCGGCGGCACCAGCTAGGGCTTCAGAACCGGTGCCGTCCATGCATTATTGGCACGAACTTTGAAGCAATAGAAAAATTGGTGAATTAGAGAGAAACAGAGTGGAACCGGAGCCGGCTCCAAGAGTTAAGGCGGCGCCGGCTGCATTCTAGTCTTCATCATGTGAAATTCGGAGAAAAATCGGTGAACGAGTAGAGAAGCAAAACATAACTGGTGCCGGCTATGCCCTGAAGATAAGGCGGTGCTTGATTTTTTCTACGCGGTTTTTGGTAATTTGTGAAGTTTTAGTATCTTCCAACTTCTACTCGACCGAGAACTCTGTACCTACGAGTTTAGGCACTTCCTTAGCCTATAAATAGATGAAAAACACAAGGGAAAAGGAAGAGAATTCATTGATCATCATAGAAAATCACTCAATTCAAAGGAGGAATTCTTCAATTCAAGGAAGGTTGTGCAAGAAGGTCTTCAAAGGAAGAAGAATGAGGCTTGTCTATGAGTGCTTTCTTTTACTTTGTTTTTGTTTTCTTGAACAATGATATGTTAATTGTTTTATTGTAATTTGACATTATTTTAGATATTCATGATATTTAGAGTTATTTGATCTTTTGATTAATTGGTTGTTATCCTTGCTATTTAATTACTTGTACTTATTATGAGATTGGTTGATTGTTACTTTCTATTGGCTTGCTTGAAAAAGGGGTTGATGGTGGTTTCAATTCATTATTTTCATATTTGTTGTCTTTTAACTTGTTTGAAAAAGGGGTTAATTGCTAAGAACTGGTAATTAAAGATTAATTGATGTCTGCTAGAATATGGATTCATTTGTTAGTTTCATGTTTTAAGTTTGCCAGAATATAGAAATTTAATCAAGGATTATGTTTAATGCATCTTTTGGGTAAGACTGGTTGAGACAGAATATATGATACTAAGTTACCTAGTAGATAAGGATTCATGGATTGAAAAAGAAGTGAGTTTACCTTGATCCTTCATGATGCTAAGGGAATAATTAGTTATGATAATGGTTGAGTTCTTTAAGATCATGTTTGTCTGCACAATGGCTTGAGTTACATAATTCTACATCCTTGACATGTATATATTTTTATTTTTATTTTTATTTTATTTTTATTTTTATTTATTTTTCACTTTATTGAGTCGGTTAAACAATGAAAGAAAGGTGATTAATGTCTACTTGTTCCTTGAGGATCGACACTCGTTTGAACCTTATGCTCGGTTAATGATGAGTACGCTTGCTCATATGTGTGATATGGGTTGAATGTTTTAATTTAAACTTGATTGGGAATGTGCTTAGTTTTTGCATGATTTTTATACCCAAGTCCGGACACATCAAGTTTTTGGCGCCATTATTGGGGAACAATAGCATGAAAACTTGGATTTTGTTAATTTAACCATTTGAATATGTAAATACGTAAATATGTAAATTATGTACAATTGTTCTTTTTGCAAAAAGGTGCTATCTTTTGTATCTTGTGTATCTTATGTATACCCTTGTAATCTAACCTACTAAGTTTGGCAATGTTTAATTTACTAACTTTTTCTTCTTTTAATTTTATTTTCAATATGAATTGCGTTTATCTAATTTTCTTCTTGTCTTTTATAGGTGTAGGCCATGGAAAGCAGTGAAGTCATTTTTGCTGCTTGAAATAATTTTTATTTTGGTCGTTTTGTTTTGTTCTTTTTATCATGTCCTCATGAATTAAATTGCATTATTCATCATTATTTCATGTTCATCATTTTTCTTGCATTCAAAAAGAAAAAAAATATTAGTGTATTGATTGGCAAAATTACAAGCTCACATTAATGTTTTTGGTGAGACATCACTAAAGGCATTAGTGAATTCTTTGGTTGCCAATATAAATTCATCCGTTCAGTGGCATGAAGAAACTTCCCAACAATTGTGCGATCAAAGGAAACGCTTAGTTAAGATTGTTGAGGAGAATCATAAGTTCCTGCTAGCCCATTCACTCGAACAAGAGAATCTCGAAGGAGAAATGCTATGAGGGACAATTATCCAATGTGGGAAGGGAGGTATTCAATTATTCTCTATGTGATAATAATCCTAACCTCTCTTTATCACATGATTTCCTAGGTTCTTCTCATTTTTTCGAAGAATATGGGTCTAAATAATGATGTGTTGAATTTATCATGCTTCAAGGCATTAGATTGTCAATATTATATTGTAAAAAGTCCTTGGAGGATGGTGGTAATCTCTACCCTTCACCCCATTCAATGGGAGGTAACTTAGTTTTTGTAGATGTGTCGAAAAGTAAGGATTTCTTGATCCCATCCTTAAGAACTCAATTGCTAAGTTTTAAAGGGGAATTTTAATGGTAAAAATTCTTTTGAAGGGTTAATTGGTGATTTCAAAGTTGATGCATCCGTTAGATACTATGTGCACTTGTATGTTGAAAAAGATAATTATGTGTCTAAAGGAATGTTAGAGAATGGGGTTTATGTGTTTTGCTTTGCTGAGACAAATCGTTTTCCTGAACCTTCCATTTTTCAAAATCCTCCGTTCTTTCCACATTCTTTATGCCTATCTTCTACTTGGCGTTTTAATCTCTTTTCCAAAGGTTTAATGAGGAAGCATAATGAGTAGAAAGAGTTTGTATCATTATTTGTTGAGTCGCATCTATTTGCTTTCTTCGGATTTTTAGTTTGTTTTCTTTTATCTTTGTGTGTTTTGATTTTGTTATTATTTTTCTTGTACTTCTGTATTCTCTACTACGTTCTTTCTTTTGTTGTTGATTTATTTTTCTTTTCTAGTTTTTATACTTTGGTGTGCTCTTTTGTATTTTTCTTTTTTAGGTACTTTGCTAATGCCTCATTCTTCAAGCATTCAGATCTTGTACAGCACAATGCCAAATGAATGGAAGTTTGTTTTTCTTGTCTCTTCTCCTTTATATTTTTGGTCCTATGGTATTGGTTGTTCTTGTTATATTTATTTGGCCATTGAGGACAATGTCCAGTTTAAGTGTTGGGGAGTGATTTGATTGACAAGTCTTCTATACATATATTTTTGCCTTCTTGGGAGCAAATTTTGAGCCAAATTTTCAAAATTTTTTCTGATTTTCTGGAGATTTCAAGTTATATTTTTAATGCATGTCTTTATGATGGATTATAGAGCATATGTTCTAGATCATTTATTGCTTATGCATGAATTTTTGCACGCACTTGGACGAAGTAGTTCTTGATCTAATGCTTTGCATTGTTCTTAAACCTGTTTTTCTACTAAACTTCATGGAGCATTCTAGAACTTACTTGAATGCCTCTCGAGGTGAAATAAGAAAGACAATCATAATTTAACTTAGGGATGACGGTAATAGGCCTTCTTTGAATAGTTTGAGCTTTTCAAGCCAATCTATTGTCATTTATCCCTAGTACCTATTTTAAGCCTAAATTGTTGCTTTCTTTTATTAAAACCAGTTACAATATTTTGTCCATTTCTTGTTTATGAGATTTTGAATAATTTTTCAAATCTTTATGCTCTTGATGGATGAAAGTATGTGGAAGAAAATGTTGAGGAAGAATGTTGGGATAAAGATCATGACCTGTTACTTTCAGTCATGGATCAATAATGAGTTGAGCTGAAAAGAGGAAAGGAAGCAAAGAAAGAGAAAAAAAGAATAGAGGGATTGAAAAAAAAAATGAAAAGCTGCTAGAAAAGATGGAAAGAAAGAAATTGAGAACGAAAAGAAAACAACAGCAGCAGTGAAAACAAGAGAGGAGGGAGAGAAAAGACAAGTGAGTGAAGAAGAAAGAAAAGATCACAAAAAGGATGGTGATTGAGCTGTAAAAGTTAAGTTCGTACAAAGTAATTAACACCATTGCTGGAAAATTGAGTGATCTTGTGAAAAAATATACAGAAGATTTGATGAGAAAAAGAAAGAGAAAAAATGCAGGATTTGCTTGAAATGCACAGGAATTGCTAAATAAGGTTATGGTTTGATAGATTTTTGGAATAGGAGAGCAAGGAGAGTTGGAAATTATTAATTCATTTTGTTTATCCTTTTTTTGCTAACTCTCAGTTTTTCTTTGACTTTTGATTCTCCTATATCCTTCGTTTCATAAGCTACATTACAAGCCTTTAGCCTTACATTACAAGCTTAAAAGTCCTACTTGATCTAAGTAGAATCATGATGTGTCTCAGATTAGTGGAGAGAGTGTATGAAAAGTAAGTCTATGGAATGCATATTCTTTTTTAACTAAATTCTTTCCAATGGTTTAAGAATATTGTTAAGTATTGTGATGGTTCTACTGAGTCATTTCTCACTTACACAAGTCTTGCATTGGTTGTGAACGATGTAGTATCATGTGTTTTATGTTTTTAAATGAAGAAAGCATTGAAGATATGGTTTGAAAATTGATTGAGCGATTGATTTAACCTTATGTTTTCCTACTTGTTCTTGATACTTTTCTTGAGGACAAGCAAAGAGCTAAGTGTGGGGGAATATGATAGGGGCTAAACTAGTCATGTTTTTTTCCTAGTTATTTGAGATTCTTTTGTGATACATTTTGTTCAATAACTAGTCATATTCCTTTATATTTGAGATTTTACCCTTGGAAAGGTGTTTTGTTCGTTATTATAGATTTTTAGGGTAAAACGAAACAAAAATGTCACAAAACAGAGGAGAAATAGAGTGAAACTGCTGCTTCTTCGAACCGGCGCCGGCCATGCATTGTTGGCATGAACTTCGAAGCAACGGAAAAATTGGTGAAACAGAGTGAAATAGAGTGAAATTGGTGCCGGCTGCATTCTGGTCTTCATCATGTGAAATATGGAGAAAAATCGGCGAACGAGTAGAGAAGCAGAACACAACCAGTGCCGGCTCCGAGAGCCAAGGCGGAGCCGGCTGTGCCCTGAAGATAAAGCAGTGCTTGATTTTTTCTATGCAGTTTTTGGTAATCTGTAGAGTTTTAGTATCTTCT
Organism: Voacanga thouarsii; assembly: GCA_026120185.1. Taxonomy (NCBI): domain Eukaryota; kingdom Viridiplantae; phylum Streptophyta; class Magnoliopsida; order Gentianales; family Apocynaceae; genus Voacanga; species Voacanga thouarsii. Next base: position 36,023 of record JANUWF010003224.1, read on the forward strand.
AACTTCTACTCGGCCAAGAACTCTGTACCTACGAGTTTAGGCACTTCCTAAGCCTATAAATAGATGAAAAACACAAGGGAAAATGAAGAGAATTCATTGATCATCATAGAAAATCACTCAAGTCAAAGGAGAAATTCTTCAATTCAAGAAGGGTTGTGAAAGAAGGTCTTCAAAGGAAGAAGAAGGAGGCTTGTCTATGAGTGCTTTCTTTTACTTTATTTTCATTTTCTTGAACAATGATATGTTAATTGTTTTATTGTAATTTGACATTATTTTAGATATTCATGATATTTAGAATTATTTGATCTTTTGATTAATTGGTTGTTATTCTTGTTATTTAATTACTTGTACTTATTACGAGATTGGTTGATTGTTACTTTCTATTAGCTTGCTTGAAAAAGGGGTTAATGATGGGTTTTAATTCATTATTTTCATATTTGTTGTCTTTTAACTTACTTGAAAAAGGGGTTAATTGCTAAGAACTGGTAATTAAAGATTAATTGATGTCTGCCAGAATATGGATTCATTGGTTAGTTTCATATTTTAAGTTTGCCAGAATATGGAAATTTAATCAATGATTGTGTTTAATGCATCTTCTGGGTAAGTCTAGTTGAGACAGAATATGTGATACTAAGTTACCTAGTAGATAGGGATTTATGGATTGAAAAAGAAATGAGTCTACCTTAATCCTTCGTGATGCCAAGGGAATAATTAGTTAGGATAATGGTTGAGTTCTTTAAGATCATGTTTGTCTACACAATGGCTTGAGTTGCATAATTCTACATCCTTGACATATATATATATATATATATATATATATTTTATTTTTCTTTTTATTTATTTTTCACTTTATCGAGTCGGTTAAACAATGAAAGAAAGGCGATTAATGTCTACTTGTTCCTTGAGGATCAATACTCGTTTGAACCCTATGCTCGGTTAATGATGAGTACGCTTGCTCATATGTGTGATTTAGGTTGAACGTTTTAATTTAAACTTGATTGGGAATGTGCTTAGTTTTTGTATGATTTTTATACCCAAGTCCAGATACATCAGACGCCGGCTAGGACCAGAACTAGCGCCGGTTCCTGTCGGGCATCCCACTCCAAATATGCCATTTTGGCCACTATTTTCTTTCAAACTCTCCAACTCCCTCTCAAATTCTCTCTAACCTGCACCAGCTTCACATTCCAAACCTTTCAAGATTTGATTTTTCACCTCCCAGACACTTTTAAAACATCAATCTATCCTTCTTTCATTAGTTTTATGGTTCAAAATTCTCTAAACCTTCCATTTTTCACAAAAACCCAATCTTTAATCTGCATGCAAAGAGCTTGGATTTCTGGAAAAAGATTGCATCTTTTGTTTACCCATGCATACGAGAACATAAAGGTATGATTTTTCTTGAATTCCCACGGTTAAAATGTTGTAGATGAATTTCTCTAATTTTGAGTATATTTTTGGCAAAAAATTAGGATATATAATGTTCTCTTGCATTGTGAATTAACTCTTAAGCTTCATGACTTTAGATATATTATGAGTTAATATTTCTTAAGTATTTAATTCATTCACTTGATCATTAGGGAGTTTATGCATATGCTTAAAGGTAGGATTATAGCTATTATGATGATTAAGTAGTGATGCACATTAGCCTTGAATTGTTCTCCACTTGATCATTCTAATGCCCTGATGATGCTTTCATTCACATGATCATGTATGCACATTTGAAATACATTGGGTTTGTTCAACACATTTATGCTTTACAGTGAGCTTTCTATGTAATCTTGCAGGTTGTGTTGAATTGATTGAAGGAATTGCATTGGTTGTTGTTGGGTGTGTGACATATTTTAAAGGAGTTTGGGAATTATTGTCGTGAGCTGGTTGAGGGTTGAGTGAGCATTGTGTATTGTGTTTGAATAGGGGAGATACAACCCTTCTAAAATCTTTAAGCTCATTCATTTTATCCTCCTATTTTCACCACTACTTACTTGACAACAAGTCTAGAGCACGAGGTGAACCCTCCAAAAGGGCGAGAGCTTCCTCTTCCTCAGCCCCTTCATCTATAGATCCCTTGTTCCTTAAATCAGCTGAGTTCATAGATCCGTCATGTGAGGAGTGGTATAATAGGAGAGCTTCCAACAAGATTATTGTGGAGCGTACATTCGCACCGACCCTAGACCATGCCCTCAAACTTCGAATAATGTTTAGACAGCTAGGGTGGGGACCTATTGTACAGCTAAAAGGGAATTATTGCCCAGTACTCATTTAGAAATTCTATGCCAACATGGTTGACAAAGGCAATAAACACCTTCCACACATAGAGACAAGGGTAAAGGGCACCCCCATTATCATCACACAAAATCACTTAGCTACTCTCCTCCAGGTCTATGATGATGATACTTGGTAAGGGATAGATTCTAATAATCAAAAGATCCTTTCTGACCCTAATTAGGATGCCAGTAGAACTAGAGCCACTCTAGGGTTGCACAAGCACAATGCTTTCCAAGCCAACAACTTTTATTCGAACAATGATCTTGGTACAAACTATAGGGCTCTAGTCTACATGTTTGGGTTCAATGTTGTATCCCATGCCAGTGGTTTCAATGAAACACGCCTTATTTATACATATATCTTGCATAGGATGATGATCACCCCATAAGGTCATCATGATATGGTTACGGAGCAGACACTGATGAGCTGTGGGTACAAGAATAACCCAGAGCTAAAGAAGTGGTTAACACCCTATGAGGTCAGGTATTCCGATCAGGTTAGGCTACCACATGTGGAGGAGGAGCACCCACCACCACCATCGCGAGCATGAGCTAGTAGTTCCCAGTCCTAATTCAGGATTGTCTTTGAGGCTGCAGTGCTGGGATAGTTAGCCTAGTAGACGAAGATGCTATTACACATGCTGGCCTCCATTGATGACATTGCCTGGAGGTAAGTTACTATGGAGCAGCAATGGGCTGAGTGGAGGCAGCATTTTCTGGGATAACATGGTGGTGAAGGCACGTTCGCACTTGATGATGATGATGGGGCGGATTGAGATGCCTATTCTACACATGTCCCTACTTGTCACTCTCTTTTTGTTCTTTTTCCTTTATATTTTCATGTCATTTTATTTTGGATGTGTACTTTTCTTTTCTTCTTGTACTATTTTCTTTCTTTAGTTTTTGTTTATTTTTCTTTTCTAGTTTTATGCTTTGGTATGCTCTTTTGTATTTTTCTTTTTACGTACTTTGACAAGGCCTCCTTACCTAGGAACTCAACTCTTATACAGAAGAATGCACAATGAATGGAAGTAATTTCTTTCTTATCTTTTCCCCTTTATTTTTGGTCCCATGGCATTTAATTCCTTGTTCTATTTATTTGGCCATTGAGGACAATGTCCAGTTAAGTGGGGAGGAGAGGGGGTGTGGTTAAATTGAGAATTCTTCTACTCTTCATTCTTCTATAATCTTCTCGAAATTCGTCTTTAGATCCTTGTGAGAGAGCAAAATTTTCTCAAAATTTTTCTAATTTTCTTTAAGATTTCAAGATGTATTTTTAATGCATGTCTTTTTGATAGATCATAGAGCATATGTCCTGTATCATTTATGGCTTATGCATGACTTTTTGCACGCACTTGAACTAAGTAATTCTTGATCAAATGGTTTACATTATTTTTAAAATTGTTTTTACACTAAAATTCATTGAACATTCTAGAACTTACTTGAATACCCCTCGAGGTGAAATAAGAAAGACATTCATGATTTAACTTAGGGATGAAGGTAATAGGTCCTCTTTGGATAATTTGAGCTTTTCAAGCCTACCTATTTGATATTATCCCTAGTGCCTATTTTGAGCCTTAATTGTTAATTTCTTTCTTAACACCAGCTGTCATACTTTGTCCATTACTTCTTTCTGAGAGTTTGGTTTATATTCCAAATCTTTGATTGCTCTGGAAGGATAAAAGTACATGTAGGAGAATGTTGAAGGAGAATACTTGTGTAAAGATCAGGACTTGTTACTTTCAATCATGCATCAATAGTTGTGTTGAGCTGGGAAAGGAGAAAAGAAAAAGAAAGGAGAAACAAAAGAAAGAAAAAGAAATAAAAGATTGAGAAAACAAAAACTGCTAGAAAGTATTGAAAAAAGAAAAATTAACAAACAAACAATAGCAGCATGTGAAGGAAGAAGAGAAAAAGAAAGAAAAACTGAGAGAGAAAGAGAAGAATGATCACAAGAAGAATGGTGATTGAGCTGTAGGTATTTCTGAAAAAACTTGAGTTCACATCAAGTCATTGGCACCATTGTTGAAATGTTTGAATGATCTTGTGCGAAAAAAGTAGTGATGAGTTGAGAATGATTGATGAAAATGCAAGATTTGCTTGAACTATGTTATAATTGCTATACAAGGTTATGGGTTTTGATTGATTTTGGAATAGGAGAGCAAGAAGAGTTTGGAATTTCTTGATACATTGTGTTTATCCTTTTCTTGCGAACTCTCATCTTTTTTTATATTTGATTTCTTATATCCTTCGTTTGACAAGCTAGATTACAAGTCTTTAGCCTTACATTACAAGCTTGAAAGTCCTACTTAATCTGAGCAGAATCATGATATGTCTCGGATTAGTGGAGAGAGTGTATGAAAAGTAAGCTTATAGATTGTATATTTTTCAAGAACAAATTCTTTCCAAAGGCTTGAGAATATTGTTAAGTATTGGGATGGTTCTACTAGTCATTATTCATGTGTTTTATTGTCTTGAATAAAGAATGCATTAGAGATATCATTTTGAAATTGATTGAGTGATTCTTTGAAAACTTGTATTTTTCCACTTGTCTTTGATACTTTGCATGAGGACAAGCAAAAAGCTAAGCGTGGGGAATATGATAAGGTATAAATTAGTCATATTTTTCCTAGTTATTTGAGGTTATTTTGTGATACATTTTGTTCAATAACTGGCCATATTCCTTCATATTTGAGATTTTACTCTTGAAAAGAAATTTTGTGCATTATTTCAGATTTTAGGGGTAAAATAAGACAAAAACGTCGCAAAATAGAATAGAGGCGGCGTCGGCCACGTGCTGTTGGCATGCATTTCGAGGCAACGGAAAAAAATTAGTGAAATGTCCAGAATAGAACCGAACCGGTGTCGGCTGTACTCTGGAAAGGTTGTGTGAAAATTAAGAAAAATTGATGAACGGACAAGAGAAGAAGATCACAACCGGTGCTAGCTATGAGGCTGTAGGCGGCGTCGGCCGTGCCCTGATGTTAAGGCAATGCCTCAATTTTTGTGCACAATTTTTGGTAATTCGCAAAGTTTTAGTATTTTCTGACTTCTATTCGGTCAAGAACCCTATACCAACTAATTTAGGCACTTCTAAAGCCGATAAATAAAGGAAAAACACAAGAGAAAGGAGTGAATTCATGATCTAAACAAAAAATCACTCAAATTAAGGTGGAATTCTGCCAAATCAAGGATGATTGTGCAAAAGGAGGTTTACAAAGGAGGAAGAAGGAGGCTTGTCTATGAGTGCTTTCTTTTACTTTGTTTTCTTTCTCATGAACAATGATGTATTAATTGTTTTACTGTAATTTGACATTGTTTTAGGTATTCATGATTTTTAGAGTTTCTTTGATCTTTTGATTAATTGATTATTATTCTTGGTGTTCAATTACTTATGCTTATTACGAGTTTGGTTGATTATTTCTTTCCATTAACTTGTTTGAAAAAGAGGTTGATGGTAGTTTCAATTCATTAATTTCATATTTGTTGTCTCTTAACTTGCTTGAAAAAGAGGTTAATTGCAATGAACTAGGTAATTGAAGGTTAATTGATGTCCGCCAGAATATGGATTCATTGGTTAATTTCATGTTTTATGTTTGCCAGAATATGGAGATTTAACCAAGGATTGTGTTTAATGCATCTTTTGGGTGAATTAGTTGAGACCGAATATGTTATGTTAATTTGTCTAGAAGTTAGTGATTTCATGGATTGAAAAAAAAGTGAATCTATCTTAATCCTTCATGATGCCAAGAGAATAATTAGTTATGATAATGATTAGGTACTTTAAGATCATGTTTGTCAAAATAATGGTTTAAGTTACATAATTCTCCATCCTTGACATGTATATATTATTTTATTTTATTTCTTTTTCACTTTATTGAGACAGTTAAACAATGAAAGAATAGTGATTAATGCATACTTGTTCCTTGAGGATCGAAACTTGTTTAAACCCTATGCTATGTTAATGATGAGTACGCTTGCTCATTTTTGTAATTTGAAGTCAACGTTTTAATTTAAACTTGATTGGAAATGTGCTTATTTTTATATGATTTTTATACCCAAATAAATACGCATCTACATTCCAGCAAGCCAACATATTAAATAAATTACTAACGTTACTTGAGCTACTATGTAACCAAAAGATATATTATTCTTGCCTGCTAAAATAACTAAAACACTCCTTCTAACAAATAGTTATATTTCATCATTTAAATATTCCATTTATTACCATACGAAAATATTGAACTCGAGAATAATATTGTAAGTGCATTGTCTTCAACCTATATGTGTGATGACTAAAATACCCATCTACATAGTACCCATCGTTAAGATAAAAAAATGTACTAACATTTTTCTCAATGATATCCACCATCCTTTGATATCTAGTCTGATAATCCATGACTTCTCATATATATGTACCTACTTATCTCAAGGAGTTACCCAAAAGCATACATACTAAGCTACGTTTCCTGGGTTAGATTATCCTAGACAATCACAGGGGGTAATCATTCTCTACTAAATGAAGTATAGAAACTCTATTGTGTAAGTTTGTCTTAATTAACTAGAGTCATACGCCCAACGTATAAGGCTATTGGCCTTACATTAAGACCTCACCTATCATACACAAAAGTGCACAAGTCCAACTTCACCAGACTACCAATTTATACTTATAACTTAAGGTACTCATCCATACAGTAGCGGTAATAGTTCGATTTCTTTAGATATAATATTTTACTAGAAATTAGTATTATAGGTCAAGTTCTACATATTCCAAATATACTTACACTATTTGTGTGAGAGGACTACTCATTGGTTAAAGGTAAACTATTCCTTATTTAAAAACTATAGTATAATGATCTGGGAACTTCATCAATCAATCAAGAACATTTCTACTTCAATATTAGAAACCCACGATCTGCATCTTATCGTGAAGTACAACCCAACATGTAGATCACTTACTAACATACTTGGACCTTAATGTGCAAATATATGTAAATGAATAACCATTAATAAATGAAATATTTTATTACTTTCCAAAATATAAAAATACATAGTTTATTTTGGGCATACATTCCAACACATGTTACTCTGAAGAATGAGTTGTTATCATTATTCCTATCATAGAATAATCAATCAAGTTATAAACTTCATAGTGTAATTTATCCTTCATTACTCTTATAGCACCCATTTTAACTTTAATATGCCTATCTCCACCATAATAAATGTACCCATATTTAGTAAAAGTACCCAAAGAAAACTTTTTTTTTTTTTTTGGTCGATTAGGAACATACCAAACATCAAGTGTTCTGATCATTCAATCATACGTCTTAAGTTGCACAGAACCACTGCCCTTGACACTGAGCTCTTTATCAACACCTAAATTAAGAAGTAAATAGATTCTTTGGAAAAAAAAAATGTTATGTGATGAGATGCACCATTGTCCATGGCCTAGGTAGTGCAGAACCTAAAGTGCTAATAGTCAAAACATCATTGCTTTCTCCCTGATCAGAAGTATCTTGAACTACATTTTAGCTGTCATTAACCACAACTGCACTGGCATTGTCATTTGATTCCATCTTTTCTTTTTCCTTCTTCTAGAATGAACTTTCTTTTCTAATGTGCCCTTTTTCTTTTCGGTGAAAACACACTACAAAACAAATAGCCTTCCTTGTCAAAAAAATTCCCAACTGAAGGCCAAAATTTCCTAGCTAAAGCCCTTCTACGACAAAAATCACTTCCTCACCAGTTTCTCGCTGAAGCTCTGTCACACAGAGTGCCCCTTTAGCTTGGAAAATTAGCCTAGACTTTTTGTGAGGAAAAATTTCCTAGTTAAAGGTAAAAATATTTTGTCACCAAATAATCTAGTTTTGTCACTAATGATGATCTTTAGCAACAAAAAATTTCATCTAAAATTTCGTCACAAAAAATATAATATAATTTAATAATTTAAATAAAATATATAATTACCTTTTGTGACAAAAAAAATTTTGTTGCTATACAAAAGAATTTCGTCACCAAAAAGGATCAATGACGACAAAAAAAATTCCTCGCTAAAGTATAATTAATTTTTTTAAATAATATTTTTTGAAATGTTTACCACAGAACTTGTTGTAGACCAAGAACACCGGATTGCAACATTCTCACGGTGCGCAGCCCTCTTCATGGACTTGGGACACCGAATTGTAGCCCTCCAAATAATTAGAGGAATCCTTAGCACACGAGACTCAACCCAAGACCTCCACAAAGTGGCAGATGTGACTTAGCCACTGAGCTTAGTGACTTGTTTGGTTTAATCTTTTTTTTTTTTTTTAAACTACTCTGAATACCCTTTGTATATGGTTTTTAAATATAAGTCTTAAAATAAAATATAATAATATTATTAAATTTAATATGAAAACATATTAGTAAATATAATAAATTATTTTCTATATATTATATAATTTTAAAAGTTTAGTACTATACATACATATACATATTCATATATATTCATTTATAGTAAATATTCAAATACTCATATATGTTAATATATCCACACACACACACACATATATATATATATATATTCATATATCTATATATATATATAAATATATATACAAACATATCCATATATATTCATATTAATATATAAAATAACATATTCATATATATATATATACACACACACACACACACACACACACACATATATATATATATATATATGTATGTATGTGTTTAGTCGCTAATATATGAATATATGAATATGTATATAGATACATATATATAAACATATATTTTAATATATACATATTAATACACACACACACACACACACACACACACACACACACACACACACACATATATATATATATATATACACACTTTTGTATAGATTTACATATACACATATTAGCAACTGATTTAAAAATTTTTTTACGCACATATTATAAATATTTAAAATTTAGAGATCAATTTTGTAAAATTATTTAAGGTCATATTGAAAATATTCAAAAAATTGGGGACGAAATTGTAATTTTTGGGGGGGGTCATATTTTTATTATTTAAAAATTTAGGGGCTAGTTTAAAAATTGTTTGGCCTTATATTATAACTAATTTAAAATAGAGACGAATACAATATTTTTGGGGTCATGTTATATATGTATATATATATATATATACACGTACATATATATATATATATATGTGTGTGTACTTTTATTATATATTCACACAAAAACACATACACACATGCACACACACACACACACACACACACACACACACACACAAATATATATCAACATAATAGCCAGATCTTCTAGCATATTTAGAAATATAAGTATATCAAATAAATGATCCAATCATTAGATGTGTTAGAATTGTTAAAAACTATCTTGACTAAATTTGAAGGTAATTGGATATGTTTTGCCCCATAATCTAGTATAGTCTCTATATAAAAGCCCAAAACATAACGCATGTAGAAATATAAGCATATCGAATTAACGATCCAACCATTTGATGGGTAAAAATTACTATAAAAATTATCGTGTCAAAATTTGAAGGTAATTAGATATATATATATTTTTTACATAATCGAGCATATATAATCTCTTTATAAAAGCTCAAAATCTAACGCATTTATAAATATAAGCATATCAAATTTATGATCCAACCGTTAGATCTAATAAAATTACAATATATATATATCCTAACTAAATTTGAAGGTAATCAGATGTGTCCCCCCCCTCCATAATTTAGTATAATCTCTATATAAAAGCTTAAAACCTAACGCATTTAGAAATATAAGCATATCAAATAAATAATCCAATAGTTAGATTTGTTAAAATTATTAAAAAACATATCATATCGAAATTTGAAGTTAATCAGATATGTTTTTCTACATAATCTAGCATGATCACTTTATAAAAGACTAGAACCTACTGCATTTAGAAATAAAAGCATATCAAATTAATTATTCAACCGTTAGATCTATTAAAATTGCTAAAAAATGTATCTAGATTAAATTTGAAGAAAATAAAATATGTTTTCCCCCATAATCTAGTATAATCTCTATATGGAAGCCAAAAACCTTACGTATTTAGAAACATAAGCATATTGAATTATCGATCCAACCATTTGATTTGTTAAAATTATTAAAAAAAGTAAGTTGTCAAAATTTAAAGGTTTTCGGATATGTTTTTCTACATAATCCAGCATAATCTCTTCATAAAAGCTCAAAACCTAACACATTTAGAAACATAAGCATGTCAAATTAATGATCTAGCCATTAGATCTTTTAAAATTATTAAAAATTGTATCTTGACAAAATTTAAAGGCAATCATAAATGTTTTGCCCAATAATCTCTACTTAAAAGCCCCAAACCTAACGCATTTAGAACATAAGCATATTGAATTTTTTATCCAACCGCTAGATCTGTTAAAATTACTAAAAAACGTATTTCATCAAAATTTGAAGGTAACCGGATATGTTTTTTTACAAAATATAGCATAGTCCCTTTATAAAAGCCTAAAACCTAATGCATCTAGAAACATAAGCATATCAAATTAAAGATCCAACCTTTAGATCTATTAAAATTGCTAAAAAATGTATCCTGACTAAATTTGAAGGTAATTAGATTTGTGTTTCCTTATAATCTAGCATAATCTCTAGATAAAAGCCCAAAACCTAATACATTTAGAAGCATAAGCATATCGAATTAATGACCCAACTGTTAGATCTATTAAAACTACTATAAAAAACGTATTTTGACTTAATTTGAAGGTAATCAGATATATTTTTTTCCCATAATCTGACATAATCTCTATATAAAAGCCCAAAGCATAATGCATTTAGAAATATAAGCATATCAAATTATTGATCCAACCGTTAGATCTGTTAAAATTATTTAAAATATATATATATATTTCAAATTTGAAGGTAATCAAATATGATTTTCTACATAATATAGCATAATCACTGTATAAAAGCTCAAAACCTATTGCATTTAGAAACATAAGCATTTCAAATTAATGATCCAATCATTTTATCTATTAAAGTTGCTAAAAAAAGCATCTTGTCCAAATTTGAAGGTAATCTAATATGTTTTGCCATATAATTTAGCATAATGTCTATATAAAAGCCTAAACCCCAATGTATTTAGAAAAATAAGAATATCTAATTAACGATACTACCGTTAAATCTGCAAAAATCGCTAAAAAAAAGGTATCATGTCCAAATTTGAAGGTAATCATATATGTTTTGCCACATACTATATCATAATCTCTGTATAAAAGTCCAAAACCTAATGCATTAAAAAATATAAGCATATCAAATTAATGATCCAACTGTTAGATCCATTAAAGTTGTTTGAAAAGTATTTTAGGAGCAATTTTTAAATTTTTAGGTCATTTTGTAATTTTACAAAATTTAATGACCAAATTGTAAAATTTTTTAGTTCATATTGAAAATATTTAGAAATTTAGAAATTGATTTATAAACTTTTTGGGGACATTTGTAAATATAAATTTAAAGACCATTTTGCAAATATTTTGGAGTCATTTTATAATTATACAAAACTTAAGGACCAATTGGTAAAATTTTGGGAGTCATATTGTAAATATTAAAAAAATTAACGACTGATATTAGCTAGGAAATTCAAATTTTGTGGCTAAAGATATAACTAAGAGGGATGAATGTTTATATTTTTAATTAGGAATAAATTTTTGTCGCTGATGATATAGTAATAGTAAGGAAAATTTTGTTAGGAAATGAATTTTGGTCACTAGTGATGCTTCATTAGTGAGAAAACTTAAATTTTCTTCGCTAATAAATTTATTTCCTAGCTAAACCCATCACTTTTAGTTAGGAAATAAAAATTTTGTCGCTGAAGGTCGTAATCGGTAGTGAAAAAATTTTCCACCCTTTAGAGACAAAAAAATTTCCCTAGCTAAAGTTTCATCACCGATGTATCATTTTCTAGTAGTTATATCGAGGTCTGCAAGCTTTTGATTTGCTCAATGTTGAACAAAATGTATTATTAGATTATGTGAGACAGGGTTGTCAATGTAGTCTTGCCCTTCACATTGAGACTATGTGTGTTTTCTAAAGAAATCTTTATAGTGCCTTATCATACATGTGATTATCCAAGCGCAATTGGCTTTAGGATCTTGATGAACGCCTTAAATCCCCATCCTTACCAAAATGGATTAACCATACTTAGCACAATAAATTAATCTCTAATCCAATTCTTTAGCTAATCTAACCTGATTAACTAAGTACTTAGTGCCACTTATATTAATCGTATCTTAGACAAAAAGCAAGATTGATAACCACAACAAGGCATATCCAATATCAAATCACATATAACATTTAGCTTTGATCATATGTAAATTGAAATACACAATTCTCTATTAACTTTTGGCTTGCTAAGGGAAGGTCAAAAGCAAATACTCCCTCCGTTTTATAGTCTTTTGGCCATTTGTACACAAATTAAGAATATTGAAATCACACTACAAGAAAAATGAGTTTTCGTAACCAGATTATTTATGTTGGATAAATTTTGGTTGCAAATGAGTATTCAATTGCGTCAAAATAAATATCCATTACAAATATCATGAACCTTTAATACCATACAACGAAAATTAACCAATTGCAACTGAAGTATGTGGTTGCATGAACCATCTTTATTTACGACCAATATGATAACCTTTGGCAATGAAAAAATGGCGGGGATTATAATTTTGAATTTTGATATTTTATTTCATAATTTAATTTAAAGCACTTTTAAAAACAAATCTTTAGTGAATTTAAAAACAAATTTAAAATCAATAATATTTATTAACTTAATGATTCACTACCAAAAAAAAAAAAAAAAAATCTATTTTAGCTACACTTTTTGACATAAAATTGTCCCTATAATAAAAATATTCCAGACGTTTAGAATCAAACGTCGACAAATAAAAAATATCTCGTTAATTTTCAATTAAAGCATCGGTACATTATATTTTTTTCTCGACATTAATAGAAATATGTCGTAATATTAAAAATACTTTCGATACACTTTAAAAAAGTTATGTTAAATTAAATAATGTCAAACAACCATGACGATTTTTTGATATAAGTGTCGTCTCATTCAAAATCAAATGGATACTTTAAAATTAATTATCCTAATTCAAAAAGGATTTTTTTTAATCAATATTAATTAAAAACAATATTCTCGATATTTAATATAAAATTTCGACTAATTAAATATTTTTCGATATAAAATAAAAGAGTTGACATATTTTACATATTCTTGACATTAATAAAAAAATATCAGAATATAAAAATATTTTCAATACTTTTTTTGAAAAAATAATAATTTAATCGTGTAAAATAATAGAACATTTAAACATAATCTCATTAAAAATTTTAGGAATATTTTAAAAATAATTATTGTATTTTTTTAATTATTTTTAAAATCCACTACAGAAAATTTCACTTTTTCTTTCTTCTTCCATTTCTTCTTTTTCATTCTTATTCATTTCTTCTTCTTTCCCCCACCCTGCCCCCCGTCAGCTGCTCCCGCCTTTGGTCGCCCCGTCGTCAGTGAACCATCCCCTCCGTCACCCCGTCGCCGCTTATAGCATCTCTTCTTCTTCTTCCCTCCCCCCTCCATCGTCACTTTTTCCTTGCCTTCTTCTCCCCATCTCCTCTATTATATCTGTTTCTCCTCTCTAGCTTCTTCACCGCCGCTCCAACCTACTACCCATAATCCCACCCACTGGTATGGTAGAACTCTCCGTGTCTCACACTTGCAAAAGGTAATTTTTTTTCTATTTTCCTTTAATAAATTTCTTGCTGTGTAGTTGTAATTGTATGCTTTGTACAATGTGTGTGGATTTGATCTTTTCTTGCAGTTCATTACAATTTCAATTGAAGAATTGAGGTTCTGGATTTTTCTTAGGTGTCTTAAACCTTCTTCTGAAATGCAAATGAAAATTTTAATTTTTAGGTTGTTCTTCTGTTCATATTTTTCGTGCAATTTTTGTTTAATTATTCAGTGGTGGTAGCTCATTTTTGGTTTCTGCATGTGGGTTTTGATGACTATTGGGCACCTTTCAAATTTTACTTTTGGTAGCTCATTTTGCTCATTTTGTGCAATTTTATCTTTGTAGACTGGGTTGCAACATCATGAAAATTGAGTACCTTTAGTAACATTTTGTTTTCCTAGAATCATTGTGACTATTGATATCTATTTGTAGCAACCAACTATATTGTTAGGCAGTGGTGCAGAGAAGGGGAAGGTGAGTCGTTTGTAAGAATTTTATGTGGAAAATGATGAATGAGCATCTTCCCTTTGATTTCGTCTTAAATTTTCTGGGTTTTTCTTTACCTTCAAGATGTCATCTTTGTTGATGTGAGGTTAAACCTTGTATCATAAGCTGAAGTGTGAAGGCTTAGTTAAAATTTAACTACTAATTTCGTGATTGTTTTATGCTTATTCTTGTGATTGTTTCTCTGATACTTTCCTTTTATTAAATTTCTTGTAATCTCATCCTCCCTCCTCTGCTCCCAACTGGAAGCAGAAAAAAAAAGGAAAGAAAATTGGTTGTGCAAATCTGTGAAATGATGATATCCCATGCTATATTTTTGTGACTCTACATGCAGCCTTTAGTTTTTATCCAATTACTTTTAACTGTAGAATATCTAGTGAAGAAAGTTCAGGAACAAAGATATCTTTGTCTAAATAAACTGTCATACACTTTTTTTTTGTATATGTTTGTTTGTAAGTGTAACGCTTTGAGTAACTTCAGATTTGATATTTATAGCCTCAAAATATCAGTGCGAGGACTCTAGAAGGACAATCATAAGGTTGGAACAGTGTGCCTATTCATGTCTGCAGAGAGCCATGACATTGCTAGGGTCCTTTGCCATTTTTTTTGGCAGCCATTTCAAGCATTATATGAGGAAGACTAAGGTACATTGACTGTTTTTGGTTTTTGCATCTAGTAAAGTCAATGAATAGAAATGAAATGCTATTTTTGGTTATGTTTTTTTGCATATTGATTCCATAATTTATGAAGTGAAAAGCGAACAGGTTCCTCATTTGTATATTATGTTTCATGTACACTATTTATGCACTACTGGGACTCTCTCAAAATTGCCAATTTGTTGAGAACTAATTAGATGCTAGATTCTTCTACTCAGAGAGGTGAAAAGTATTTTGTATAGGCTGCAAAAATAGATTAAAATAACAAACATTAGTCTTATTTTCTGCACATGAGCTCCTTGTGAATTGTATTTTGCATTTCTTGTTACTGTCTGCCTTTATTTTTTATGGTTTACCTATTTCTTTCACATAGAACTGTATGCGGAATACTGCTTCAAGGATCATTGATGCAGCCTCACTATCTAGGTTTCTTTTTATGTTATGATCTGAAAAAGGTTCTATGCTTTTTATGGATTGGCTTGCTTCCTACATGGTTTTTTAAGGCAGATTATTACTAGTTGTTTCTGAATCATTTTGTAAGCACATTCATGACTCTTATGTTATTAGGGAAAAAATCTTTAATGAATGTATCTATTAGTGAAAATATTGTGGGAATTTTTCATGTTGAATAGTAAAAATTAGGATATTAGCATTCTTTAGCCTTTTTTGGTCCTAATTGTTGAATTTTCTTCTTTTCTCCCTTGAACTAATTAAATTCACATTTGCAGGTTATTCTTGGAAGATCAACTGATGATGTTGATGTTGATAGTGTGTTCATTTCAATATTGTCACTAATTTATTCAGTACTCTTCCCTTTCTTCATTACTTGGACTGTGTAAGCATTGTTTCCCTTCTCTGCGCTTAAAATGTTTGTAGCAGTATCTCCTGTCATTATTTGTTCTGGACATCTTCCCTCTAATGGAAAATGTTCAAAAAGATAAAAAACTTCTGGTCAATTTTTAAATTTATGCGAGTTTATATGAGGTATAGGATCAGAATCCTGCAAAAGATGTAATATTCCTACTGATTGTGAGCTTTATTTGTCCTATTTTCCAGGTTTTGAAGCACATTTCAGTGTAACTCTCGTTATCTATTTAGATATATTGTTGACATTTTTATCTTCTTCGTTTTGTCTTTGTGTAAGGCAAAGGGGATTTTGTTTGCGTTTTTTTTTTAATTACTTTTTGCTATTCCCTTGTCGCTTCTCCTTTGTCTTCAAAATTCATGACAACAAGGCCACGCCTCTTATTTTTAAGCTTTGTTCTTATTAAAGGGAAAGGATTAGGATAGTAGATGACAATAAAATTTTTGTCACTAACTTTCAAATGTACATATGTGTATAATTTAATATCCATTGTATCTCATAAAGGTTCCAGTCAGGGTAGCTAGAGGGCTGTTGTTTGAGCTCCTGGGACAATCTGCAGGAGATCCCTATGTTGGTGAAGATGATATTCCTATTGTACTTCGTTCCTGGTAGGCACAAAACTTTCTCATAACAACTCTACATATTAAGGGATCTGCATCAATAATTAATGTTTTGGGCATCATAGAAGTCCAGGTTTGTCAGTTCATATCAAGCCTGTTCACTGATCTATTTTTGCTGATGTTAGCTTACCATGATTGTCAGCATTCCATTTGGTCTGGTTTGAATTATATGTTGTAAGCTCCATTGTAAGACTTCTTTGCAGTTTATGGTTTAAAACTTGAATCTATGAATCTTTCCTTTGCAGTAGTTTGTGCTTTATCCCTTTTTAGGGTTTTTTTTTTTTTTTTGGTAGTTATGTTTATTGAACCTAATGAGCAGACTTTTATTTTCATACCATTTCTGGTCTTCTTTACATAGGAACTACTTTTGGCCGGTGGTTATAATACACCAAAATCGGTACATGAAGTTGTAGCACATTTGGCTACTCGCCTTGCTCGGTGGGATGACAGGTTAGGCCATTTTTTCATATGTCACTAGTCTCTCCCTTATAGACGTGGGTACTTTTGGTGGAATTATAAGTTGCACTTAAAAGAAGGCATCAAATGAAACCAGTGGCCATTTTAATAATAACTTACATAAATTTGATGAGATCATAGATACTGGAGAATTGAATTTGATTGCCCCCCGCACCCCCCCCCCCCCACTTTTTCTTTTGTAAGAGATGGTTTTGATATGAATATGACAAGTGGCAGATGGTGTAAGAGTGAAGGATTAACAATTATTTCAGCCAGGACAACTATGATCAAGAAAATGAAATTTCATTAAAAGATGGTTTTGATATGAATTTAAACCAGTGGAGCATTAGCTTATTGGTTTTCCACTATGGTTTTGTGCAACTCCTTTTCAAAACAGTATTGCTTAGATGTATATCAAACGTCATAATGCATCCTTAAATTGATTAGGGACAAGAACCTCTGTGGAAAAACAAGAAGAGAATAATGTTTATCTGGATTTCTTGCGAAGCCTCTTATGAAAAAAGTGTATTTACTACTGATACTACTCAAAGAAGCCAATGAAATCCCTTCCCCTACAGTGAGAAAAATTACATGTAAATGAGAGTTTAACTGGGTAATGACAGTGATCTATGGAACAAAAAACTATCAGCTCACTGGAACAAAAAACTGCAACTGCTCATACATATTTGGATATTAGATCATCGTCTAATTCCTTAGAACAACCTTCCTCTGCTCATTCTGCTATGGCTGGCATTACCTCTCAATCAACAGAATATGTGGAACAAGTGCAGCCTCCATCTGCTAAGTCTAATTCTGCTAGTAGAGTATCTCAGTCCAATGTTTTGGAACAACTTGTAACTACTCGTTCATCAAGCCGTCCAAGCCTAGGTGGCAAGACAGTCCCTATGGTGCCCCCTGTTGTACCTCTAACACTCAGGTCAGCTGCATTTGCACCTCCATCTGAGCTTCAAGCTGACATTTGTAAAGAGAAAAGGTTATTCCTTAGCTTTTACTATTGTAATGGTTTGGTTTCTGGATGATTACTTGTTTTTAAATTGTTAAGTTTTCTCTTTTTTAACTTTTGTTCTCACAAGCCTAAGAATTATGGTTCTTTCCTTCTATTTTTCATCCTTAAAGTCTTTCCAGCTTTTCCTTTTGTGTTGCCGTTCTAATTCAATTTACAAAGCTATCTAACATTTTGGCAGTTGATGAGAGGATGAAATAAATTCTCTCTTTCCTTGTTCTTTCGCTCAAGGAGGAGAGACTATTTCCTTTTTGTATAATTCCACTACCTTTTTTGTTGAAATTTAATTTTCATCATTTAATATCTTTAGACACATCTAAGTATTTGTAGTCTCTTTGTTTGTGATTCCTTATAATATGATGTCTGTCAATTTTTTTTCTTTTCCTTTTTGTGAAAACCACCTATCAATTGAGGCTAGATGTGCGGTTCTTTCATTTATTTATTCATTTTTGGAAAAACGATCAATTGAACCATTTCCTAAATCTACAATGTTAGTGCATGTTATATTATCTTTTGTAATATATTATCTTGAAATAACTGCTTACTTTTTGATATTTGTTTGTTAATTCCCAGATTATCTTTAGATTTTGGAACTTTTAAACACAAAGAACCAGACCATCAATCATGTTCTTCGGCCCTACAAGATGAGGTCGTCATATATGAGCATGTTATTTCTGTGTTGATGAACTGACTTCTCTTCTTTCTTAGCATATTCGACTCTTATGCTTTCCTAAGAAAATCATAATTTTGGTCTCTGCTCCCCTATGATCTTTTGGATTTCTATTAAATGTGCTTCTATGTTGATGACGTACTTTGAGTGTTGGTATAATAGAAATTTCTATATAATTAGTTTTCCTTAGAGCAGGAGTTATCTCTGTAAATGATGCTTGCCATGAATGTTTTTCCAAGATGTTTAATCAATTTTGCTAACAATTGCAGCTTGATATTCTTCAAGAACAAAATGAAAGTTTTCTTGAAAAGGTATGTTAGCTTTCTTTGTTTATCCTCAATTCTTTTGTGTTGAGAAAGTGCCTATTCAAGAGGATAATTAGCTTTTACAAACATTATATTTGGGTTTACACCATTATAACATGTACTTTTCAGCTTCGAATTGCAGAAGAGAGGTATGAGGAAGCAGAAGCAAGGGCTAGGCAACTTGAGAAACAGGTACTCCTGTAGAGAATTTTCACCAGATTCCTTGTAAAAAATGATTTTGTAATTAGTACTTTATGATAGGATCAGGATGGTGTTCACTTTTTGAGTCAATGATGCATTCCTATTTACATCTTTTATGCGTCAATGGTGTTCACTATTGGATGTTTGCTTCTTTTCAGCAGAGGATGTTTGCTTTTTTTCAGCAGAGGCTATTTATGTATATCCTTTTATCCTCTTATTTCTAATGACTAGTGGATTTTCATTTTGCTACTGAGACTGGTTTTCAAAATTGCTCCAGTTTATGCAGAGATCGTGAATGTTACATTTTTATACCCTTGAAGGGCTAATGTAAGCTTTTCATCTTGAATTGCAGTGTATGATGCAGTATATGTTTCAATCCATTATGTATAGATTTTATGCCTCTTGATCTAATTTCTTCATTGTTCGTTGAAACCTTCTATGATACTTGACTCTTCCTTTTTATGTACATTGACAGTGTAAGCACTAGGAGATTGGAAGTATGTTGTACAAGTTGCTCAAAGTTTAGGATTATTAAGCTTCACGTTACACTTATGCTTGGTTGTATGATCTGGTTTTTAAAGTAGATATTGCTTGATTTATGCAAATGTGCTCCTTATTCCAAGCACGATTGTAGAGCTTTTTTGTTCACGTTCCCATGACATTTTCGTTATCTGTCTCTCCTTCTTCCTCTTCGGCCACCATTCCTAGGGTTATGTTTGGGGGGATGGATCGATGGGATGACTGAAGGGGTGTGCGGGAGATTGGTGCATGAGGATGCTGGTTTTTTTTTCCTGACACATGCAGTGATGTGGTGCTAATGTTGTTAAACTAACTTCTACATTTCTGTACTGCTATGTCATCCTACCTTAAACTTTTTTTTTTTTTTTTTGTGGTGCAGAAACCTGGTGGTATTATGGCTCTTCTTGATGAAGCTTGGTAAGTGCAGAAATGTGAATCTTTGCCTTCAGAAGCTTTCTTTTTAATTCATCTTTTTGTCTAGTTCACCTTTTCATGTTTTCTTTCATAGACTGGCCAGATCTTTTTGACATGTACTGATTATTCTGGAATTGAAATCACTGACTTTGTGTTTCAGCATGTTTCCAAGCAAATGGCAAATAGAAAGAAAGGGAAAGCTTTTCTTGTGATGTGGGATAGCACTACAGAAGGCCAATGGAGTCCTTGGATAGGATATGCATAGTTGTCTTAGCTAGGAAATATATACAGAGCATTGAAGCACTTCCCATTTCTAAAATTATCTGGATATGGATATTTGAATTATATATATATATATATATATATTAAATATTTAAATTTTGTTTCATATTTTATACTTTCTAAAATTTTAAAAAAAACTAATTTGGCAGCTTTAAAAGTATTAAAAAACCAAGAAATAAAAAATGGTACACAATTTATGGAGAAATTGTGTACCAAAAAATGTCACAATAGTAATAATGTGTCGTAAATTGTGAGAAATATTGGGGGGAAAAAGCGATGCTAAATTTTGGGACACTACGGAAAAATCAGTGTTGTGAAAAAAGGACGCAAATATACGTATTCCGTCGTAACTTGGGGACACATTTTGGGGATGCTATGGATTATTTTGTCACTAAAAAGGGGACAAATTCATAGTTATGCGTCGTCATTTTAAGGACATTTATGTAAAAAAAAAAGTGTTGCCAAATATGGGACGCAACATACTTATACGTCGTAACTTCAGGACACTTTTCTACGATGTTATGGATTATTTCGTCACTAAGAAAGGGACATTTATGTAAAAAAACACTGTCGCCAAAATTGGGACACTACACAATCATAGTGTCCCGATTATTCTGTCACTAGAAAGAGACATTTATGTACAAAAACTGTCGCCAAATTTGGGACGCTATACATTCATAGTGTCGCGATTATTCCGTCACTAGAAAGGGACATTTATGAAAAAACTGTCGCCAAATTTGGGACACTACACATTCATAGTGTAGCAAAAAAAGGGACTCAAGCGTAACCTTTGGTCGCTAATTTGGAGACGCTTATACAAAGTGTGTCGTTAGGAAAAAAATCTATATAATAAATATTAGTAAATTAGGAACACATTTAAAAGTGATGAGAATTAATTAAATATTTATTTTGAAATAAATATTAATTATAATATTAAATATTTACAACGAGTAATAATTGTATTTACAATGAACAAAATTCATTAAAAAAAAGCCTATTTACAATGACCATGCAACGGAAAAAGAACCGTTGCATTTAGTTTGGATAGATATGAGGTTTCTTGCAATGAAAAAAAAATGGTTATAAAAAAAGGCATTTTCCGTGAAAAATAGATCATTGCGACGGTGCTTATGGTTGTAAAGGCAATTGCAACCCCCTTCAATAGCAACGACCACTATTCCGTTGCAATGCCGTTGCAATTGATCATTTATGACCAATTCCATCTTTTTTCCCACGAAAGGTAATGGTTGCGGAAATTCAATTTTCTTGTAGTGTCAATAAATATTTTTTAGTTATATTTCAAATTTATCCTTAATAAATATAAGGATGAGTATTCATTTGCGGATTTTTTTTCTTTTTATTAAATATAGTTTGACTAAACTTAAGGGTAATATTGAAAAATATTAATTATTGATGTATAAAAATGTGTATAGAATCAAATATTATGAAATAAAATACAAAGGCTAAAAAGCCAAACAATATGAAATTCAGGGAATAGTACATTACCACGATTAGAATTAAGGCAGAGGCAGAGTTGCAAATATATGCTTCATTTTCTCAGTGGACCGGCGGTTGGGAGGATTTTTTTATATCATTTATCCCGTTTTGTATATTTTTAGTTTTCTGATAGTTATTTATTATGCATATAACATATCTATAATTGAATAAAATTTTGAAAACAAATATTTGAAAGGCAATGAAAAAAATTATTCAATTTGTGTATGAACTTAGCATAATATGTAAGATATGTAAATTAAATAGTAATCCTACCAGTTCAGAGGGATACCCTTTTTTTTTCCACAAATATATATATATATATATATATATAGATATATATATATACTTTAACGACATATTGTCTGTCCATTTTTTGATGGTTTCACTCAAACGAATTGCAATTTTTATAACATTGAAGAAAGCAAAAATGTAATCTGAAAATTTCATTTTGCTTTTTTATTTCTGTCTCGTTCTTGAAAATCAAACAAAAAATAGAAAGAACGCCAGATGTGGAGGTCCATCCGAAAGCCTTCAACATCTTGTACAAATTTTCAACCGAACATAGACAAATAACAAATGGTTAAGTGATGTCAAAAGTATTCTCCCAACCACTGGTCAACGGAGAAAGTGAAGCATATATTTGCCTTTCAACATCTAACCTTCAAAGCCTATAGACTGAAAATTTTCGCACTGACATTCTAAGCCTCTAGTCTAAATTGCATTGTGGAGGCTATACCGTAAAGGCATTGAGGTAAATATGTATAGTAATATACATGCGCTAGCTGATAGTTGAAGTCTGTTGCAAAAACAATAATAATAGAATAAATTAAAAATAGAAAATTAAAGTACATAATATTTATAGAGTTTAATCAATGTGACTTACATCCAAAAAAAAATTATTTTTTCAGAAAAACTTTTGCAAAGAGATTGATTACAGTATTAAAATCTACAACTGCATTAAATATTAAAACATATTCGAATAGCTCCAAGATAGGAAAAAAATATGTTGTGCCGTACTACCAGGGGTATAGCTACCATCACAAACTTATTTGAAAATTCTATTCCGGTTGAGGGCCGAAAATTACTCATCCAATTACAATTTGGGTAATGCCACAATAATTCAAAAATAATTAACAGATCTCCACCCTTATTAATAAAGAACCATTTTCAGCCCCTTCCTCCCCCCCCCCCCAAAGTGCAAATAGATAATCACAATAATTCAAAATTTCTTTCCTGGCGCATCCAATAAAGGAGTTGAATTGACCAAAATGCTATTGAATTGTCCCTTATAATGGTAGAAATGGATGGATGGATGGGCAACAGTGAATAATTGGGGGCAAAAGCTTGACGGATAATAGTTCGAGTATAAAAACAAAAAATTCGTAAAACATCAAGGGCAAGTTTAATTTAATACAATGGAATGTTTAGTTTCAATGGAAAAAAAAAAAGTTCCATTAAAATTTGAGAGTGTAATACAATTATTGTCTCATCTGACCAAAGAAATCATCAAATATCAAATAATCAAAACGGTTTAGGAAAATATCAAATGGCAAATGGCATGTTTAGGAAAACCAAATATCAAATGGCATAGTGACCCTCGCAAGGAACTTTTACGAAAACGGTTTAGGAAAATATCAAATGGCATGTTTATTTGCGAGGGACTTTTCTGTCCAAGCAAAGTGACCCTCACAAGGAACATTTTATTTTCAAAACCCAACCCTTGCAAAATCGTCACAATTTGCAAGAGTTTTGCAAAGGATATAAAATCGTCGCAATTTGTATGATTTTATAAGGAATTTTTATGTCATTGCAAAATCATCGCAATTTGCGAGAATTATCATCGCCGTCGCAAAATCGTCGCAGTTTGTGATGAAGTTTTCTAGCCCTCGCTAAATCGTAGCAAATTAAGAGAATTTTGCTAGAATTTTTTTTATTTTTTATTATATTTATTTTAAATTATTAGTTCCCTGTAAATCAATCTTGAAACACCATACAAACAAACGCCAAAACTATGTTCATAATCTAAAAAATAATATAAAAAATTAAAACTAAGTCCGAATAAATATAATTAAAATATTGAAACATAATATGTTATAAAGTATTACAAAGTATGAATATATTACAAAATGCCAATACTCGCAAATATCATTCCAAAACAATGACATTTGTATAACACCAGACATAGATATAGCCACCTTATGTGTTATCTATCTCTTTTCCTCCGGCCTGGGCAAGTCTAAACGAAAGATTCCTACAAAAATAGAAGGAGATGAAATTCCCGACAATTAGACAAATTTAGTGTAAAAAATTGTATGTGATGGAATTTAAAATAAAAGAAATTAAAATATTTTGAACTGTGAAACAAATAATAATAAGGATTGAAATTCTGAATAAAAAAAATTTAAAATTTGACATGAGATAGTAGTGATGTAATAGATTTCAGGAATCCCTCAGCATTATCTATATAAATTGTGAGGGGAATCCAACATTTGAATTCTTCATGCATATTGATAGCTTATGAACTTCTTCATGCAAACATATTAATAAAGGGAATTTCTTAGAAAAACATATTTTCCACAATTCTAAACATCACACAACGATCACATAAGAAAAATTGCAGCAATTACAGCCATTTGTACGAGTAAATTCATTTTCCAACATTCAACACAAAATTCTACTTTTACTCTAAAACAGGGGTTAAAATCATTTACTTAATTAACCAAGGAAACCATTTTATTTTAAAACATAAAACCTGTAGGTTAAAAACCTACATATGTTAGGTGATGTTACGTGTTCGTTATAGATTTTTTTTTTAAAAAGAGTTTATATTAAAATATATTAAAAAATTTTATTGGGGAGCTAATTAAATATTTAATTATATATATATATATATATATGTGTGTGTGTGCACGCGCACATATATAAAAGGGGTTTTTCAAAATCTTTGCAGAAGCCATCCCCCCAAAACACAGGCTCCTTAAAGGAACCGTCCCTTAGCCCAGAGCAAAGAACAAATATGGTGAAATATATATTATATATATATATATATATATATATATACACCATAATCAATGTTATACTTTCAAACAATTTCCAAGTCACTAGGTACTTTGTAGTGGCATGATCCCAAGAAATTGTATTCATTATCCAAAACATTTACATGGAAGGTTTCTAAGATCCATATGCAGCAAATAGTACATGACAGTCATCTGGACAACTAGATATTGACAAAGAATGAGAGTATCGAAGAAAATTCTCAATTTACTAAAGCAATTAATGTGAACATATAGTGTCAAGATGACATTCCTTACCCAAATCCTTATATGTACTCCAATTATATGAGGAGCCAATAAAATATTGATTTTCAATGTAAATGAAATGTTGAGTAGCACGAATAGCCTTTACATATGCTGTATGTATGCTCATGTCAATAAGTACATTCTTCCCACATACCAGGTTCTGTTAACAAAACAACAACCGACTCTTAACTCTTAACAAAATAGGATGGAAAAGAGAAACCCCCCCCCCGCCAAAAAAAAAAGAAAATAGAAGAGAAAGAAAGGTTAGTGATTTGTTTTCTCTCACCCTCAGTGTAGCTTCTTTAGGATCCTTAGGAAAGCGTTTTGCAGAATTTGAATCAATTGAACGAAAAATCTGCAAAAAAATTGAAGGGAAGATACAAGTAAAAGATGTTAATACCAATATATATGCTTGAATCCCATGATAAAGCTAGTGAAAGAATTTACCTAAACATGCCAACATTCAGGATCTGTTTTAGTAACAGAGGGAGTATCAGAAGCCCCTAGGATGTCAGGTATCCGTTCTAACTGGAGTAAAGCATCATCTTGAACATAACGAACACCAAAACTTCCTAACTAGTCAATATAAAACACCACGCACATTGGGGCTCATTTCCACGATATAAACATAATTTCATTTCATCAAATCTTCAGCATTCAAAGCATAAATTCCAGGAGCAAATATATGAATAGAATTTTCAACACACATAGGACAATTCTTTCGGTTTGAGCAAAAGTACAACAAGACAAGCATTCTATTGATAAAAAATCAGCTCTCCAGTGATTCTACTTCTTCTTAGACTTCCTTCATAAAGTCCTCAAGGAAAAGTCACACAATCAAAACCTCCAAGACATCATTTTTGAAAAACTGGCAGCATTTACCGATATTCAATTTTCACCTATGTTACGCGGGTAAAAATGATTTCTTAGCATAAATGACTTCATTTCTCACATCATAAAACACCCTCTAATAGAAATATAACAGTTTTCATGGTATATATCAACCTATATTGCAGAAACCCTTGCAAATTGCGAGGGTTTTGCGACAGACATTCAAAAAAATTTATTTAAATATTTTATTTAAAAAAATCATCGCAAAATCCTCACAATTTGCGAGTGTTTAAAGTCCGTTGCAAAACCCGTTTTGCGACAGCAATTGCGAGGGCTTTGCAATGGACATTCAAATAAAATTTTAAAAATATTTTTTAAAAAATAAATGGCCGTCGCAAAACCCTAGCAAATTGCAAGGGTTTTGTGACGAACGTCCAAAATATTTTATTTAAATATTTTATTAAAAAACCATTGTAAAACCCTCGCAATTTGTTAGGGATTAAAGGCCGTCGCAAAACCCTCGCAAATTGCGAGGGCTTTGCGATGGACATTTAAATTTTTTTTTAAAAAACAATCAGCTGTCGCAAAACTCTCGCAATTTGTGAAGATTTTGCAATGGACTTTCAAAATATTTTATTTAAAAAATCCATCGCAATTGCGAGGGTATAAACACCGTCGCAAATAGCGACGGTTTTGCTACAAATTGCGACGGGTATTTTGGTCGTCGCAAAATCGTTGCAAATTGCGAGGATTTTGCGACGGTGTTGGTCAACTTGCGAGTTAATTGATAATAGTCGCAAAATGGTCGCTATTAGCGACGATACTATAACCGTCGCAAAAAAATCATCGCAAAAAGTGATTTTTCCTGTAGTGTATTATCCTAATTCAATAGGATAAAATTTAGCAAACACATAAACTAAAGTTTCAATAATTTTTTTGAAATTAGACATATCATATATAATTTTGCCAAAAACCTAAATACGATGCAAATTTAAGTATAACAAACCCAAAATAAAAATCACAAAATTGTACCAATATTTTTTTCTTAAAAAAAAAAAGCAAAGTCACAAATTTTTTTTTTTATCATCTTCCCCTAAAATAACGGATTGGTTTGCTGTTGAATATATTAGGGAAAGATGATAAAATATTAGTAAAATTTCGTGTTTTTATTTTTGGACTGTTATGCTTGAATTTGTATCGTATTTATATTTTGGCTATGTGTCAAGTTCCATGCACTAAAGGGTTATTGTAGGCATTTTTTAATTAATATTTGGTAAAATAGATATTTTATTACTCCTTTCGTCCCCTCTAAATTGACATTGTTTGACTTCGCATGATATTTTATACGAAAGTAAAAGTTATAATATAATAATAATAAAAATAAGAAATATGTGGGTCTCATAATACTTTGTGTCAAATATAAATATATAAAAATAATATACGTGAGGTATATTAATTATTTGATAATATATAATATATTAAAAAATTTTCTCTAAAGAAAAGGATTAATTCTTTTGAGACAACATAAAATAGTAAGTAAATCAATTTATTGGGCATGAAGGGAGCACAAAAGTAACTTTTGTTAGTCAATATTATTATTTAAACAGTGAATGGATCTCTAACGCATTTTTTAAAAATTGGGATACTAAGATGCCACTACCCTTAACTTTATAGGGATAAATTATAATAAACCCTTATGTTTATAGGGATAAATTATAATAAACCCTTATGTTTATGTAACCGATGCATTATCTATTAAGTTTTCTTGGACCCATATTTAATTGCTGATTTTTTTTTTCTTCTTTTGTAATAGGAAATGAATGATTTTGATTTTAATAAGTAATTTTTTCCCACTTATCGTACCGGGCACAACAGTTTTCCAAGATTCACCATCAATGAAATTTTTGTGGAAATGCTAGAAGCCTAAATAATACTACTATTGTTGACAGATGTGTTTACTTCATTGTCTTCTAAATTTCCCACGATTTCCCTCAGTGCCTACTAATTTCTCTAATTCAACTTATTCACCAATTAATCTCTTCATTGCACGTTTCCGAAAAATCGTCGAACAGTTTCAGTCCACGCCAGAGCTGCTCTTCTTTCTCAGCATCTATATAAAGAAGGCTAAACTGGTCCCCAACCCAGACAACACTCTTGACAATCGAATTACGTAGATTCATCATTATCGATAGAGACCGATCATGGCTTCTTCAACTGCAAATTACTCTGATGAGATTGTTTTCGATCTTCACCCATACATCAGAGTCTATAAAGACGGAAAAGTAGAAAGACTTCATGACACCCCATATGTTCCGCCATCGCTTGAAGCCTTGGATAGTCAACTCCTGCCTCAAGAAAGCAGAGCCTTGGATAGTCAACCATGGCGACCTCAACAAGCTTTACTTGGGGGGTGATAGTCCTGGTGGAAATATTGTGCACAACGTACTCATTAGAGCTGGTAAGGAGAGCTTGCATGGCGGAGTGAAAATCCGGGGTGCAATCCTTTATTACCCTTATTTCTTGATCAGGACAAGCAACAGACAGAGTGATTATATGGAGATTGACTATAGAGCCTACTGGAAGTTGGCTTATCCATCTGCTCCTGGTGGCACTGACAACCCAATGATAAAC
Source organism: Voacanga thouarsii (assembly GCA_026120185.1). Taxonomy (NCBI): domain Eukaryota; kingdom Viridiplantae; phylum Streptophyta; class Magnoliopsida; order Gentianales; family Apocynaceae; genus Voacanga; species Voacanga thouarsii. The sequence continues at coordinate 64,860 of JANUWF010003224.1, forward strand.
CCAGTAGCTAAGAATGCTCCTGATTTGGCCGGATATGGATGTTCGAGGCTGCTAGTTTCCATGGTCCCGGACGAGACCAGATATATAACCCTTCTCTACCTTGAGGCATTGAAGAAGAGTGGGTGGAAAGGTGAATTGGAAGTGGCGGACTACGAAGCACATTTCTTTGATTTATTCAACCCAGAAAATGAGGTGGGCAGGATTTGGATCAAACGTTCAGGCGCTTTCATCAACAAGGAGTAACTTCGTTCTCTCTTGAATTCAATAAATGGGTTAGGGTGTACCCCTAATTCCCAGCTGTTCAAAGTTTTATTGAAATATTTTTCTTTTGATATTCCTTGAGACCTCAATTAAAGCCTCTTGTACCAATCCTTGTATTTTCTGCATTTTCAATAAAACAAACATTGCCAAATCCTCACCAAACATGCTGGTTAAAAGAAAGCTTATTTCGGACCAGATAGGCTACAGATTTGTTATCATGGCTCTCGAAATTTCTTGAAACTATGTAAATGGGTGATTTCTTGAAAAAACTATATATAGTATTACTATATGTTGGCAGAATTCCTTTATATAGGATCATAAAACTAACAAATATTGATAGAAACAAAGTTTGTTACTTAATACAAGATTATCACTTCTGTAGAGAAGATGTAGTAATTTTTTGTTACCTCATGAAGATTCATGTGAGGTGTTTGAATTCAAATTAAGGTGGAGATTTGAAAAAAAAAATTGTTGTATTCTAATTCTATTAAGGTTAGAAATACTACTTACCTATTGGGAAGCTGACATTTCTCATCAAATTGGAAACATTTTTAACATCATTAAGTATTCTAACAATATTATGATGCATCTTGATACAGATTATGCATTTACCAATAATTTTGCAAGCAATGCACGTAACACTTGTAGCTAGTTTAGCCATTAATTAATTTATTACTTTAATTCATTTTAATTTCATTGGTGCTAAATTTGTCACTACAATAAAATTATTATACTGTCCTGGAAATTTGTTACGGAAAGAATTCAGTAGTAATTTGTCATGGATTTGTCACGAAAGAAGACAAGATATAGCAAATTACCACGGCAATATAACTGTAGTAAATCCGTAATTATTTGTCATAGACTTGCCATGGATATTGTAGTGACTAGCGATGCAAAGATATTCCTTCATAGATCTATAGCAAAAAAAAAAAAAAAAAAAAAAAAAAAGAGATAGGGGAAAAATTAGGCACCAATTTGTACGGAAAATGTCCGTAGCAAAATGGTCAAATATTGATACAAACCTCCGTGGCAATTTGCCACAGATTTGCAAGGGAACTAGTCAGGAAATACTTAATTCCATAGCAAATTCCTGGCAATCTGCCCCGCATTTGCCACGAATAATTTATTTTCTAATTAATTTCATAGTAAACTGTGACAATCTGCTAGGGATTTTTCACAGATTTATTTTTTCTTTTTTATTCTATTATTTTTTTTTTAATGTTTGTTCCATACCTTAAAATTCCTGATCTTACCTTTAGTTGATTTGAACAATTTTCCTTCTTAATTGTAGTTAAAAATTTTCATTTCCTTCTATATTTCTATTTTTATTTTGACAACAAAAGTCATTTGAAATATCAGTGCAATTAACTATATTACCATTTAACCCATACAAAAAATATGTCAGGTAAAATAATGACAAAAAGAGTAAGAAAATTTTATTATGTGTTCCGTGACAAATCCATGGCAACCTGCTATGGGTACCATTTTAATTTCATTAATTATTTTTCAGGGCAAATCTGTGGCAATGCGCTACGGATTGTGTTAGTCCATGGCAAATCCCTAGCAAATTACGAGGGATTTGCCACAGATTTTTTATTTTTATTTTTATTATATTATTTTTATGTCATATATTTTGATTAAAATGGTAAAATATTTTATAAACAATTTGTTTTTTTATCTCTAACTTATTTATTCTTCAAAAATAATTGATACAAATTTAAAATAGCATGTAATTTTTTTGTGTGTCGAAATATATGTGTGTATTAAAATAAAAAATTTTACAGAGATGATATAATTTTTTTTTATTTTGACAACAAAAGCCATTGGAAATACCAGTGCAATTAACTATATCACCATTTAGACTGTACAGAAAATATGTTAGGTAAAATAGTGGTAAAAAGAATAAGAAAATTTAATGATGTGGTTCGTTGCAAATCTGTGGCAGCCATGGATTTGCCACGGAATACCATTTTAATTTCATTAATTATTTTTCATAGCAAATCCATGGCAATTTGCCAGGGATTTGACACGGATTGTGTTAGTCCGTGGCAAATCCCTAGCAAATTGCGAGGGATTTGCCACAGATTTATTTTTTCCTTTTTAATTCTAATTTCTATTATATTTATTTTTATTCCATACATTTTGATTTAAATGGTCAAATGTTTTATAAATATTTTCTTTTTTTATATCTAACTTATTTATTCTTGAAAAAGAATTGATACGAATTTAAAATAGAATGTAATATTTTTATACTGTCGAAATGTATGTGTGTATTAAAAAAATTAAAGATATGGTAGAATTTTTTTTTTTTTTTTTGAAAACAAAAGCCATTGGAAATATTAGTGCAATTAACTATATGACCATTTAGAATATACAAAAAATATGTTAGGCAAAATAGTGAAAACAAGAATAAGAAAATTTTATTATGTGTTATGTGGCAAATCCATGGTAATCTGGGATGGATTTGCCATGAAATACCATTTTAGTTTCATTAATTATTTGCCGTAGCAAATAATCCGTGGCAATTCACGGATTGTGTTAGTCAGTGACAAATCTCTAGCAAATTGTGAGGGATTTGTCACGTATATATTTTTTCCTTTTTTATTCTAATTTTTATTATATTTATTTTGATTCCATACATTGTGGTTAAATTGGTCAAATATTTTATAAAAATTTTGTTTTTTTTATCTCTAACTTATTTATTCTTAAAAAAATAATTGATACGATTATAAAATAGAATGTAATATTTTTGTAGTGGCGAAATATATGTGTGTATTGAAATAATTTTTTATTTTTTAATATTTTAATATTTTTACTGTAGACTGTAATATTTTAATATTTATATTATTTTATTAAAAAAATTAGAATACTTTGATTAAAAATTCTAAAATTAATAACTTTTTTTATTAAAAAAATTAAAATAAGTGGTTTAAAAAACCACTAAACTTACGTTCAAAAAATGATTGTTTCACTTTCAAAGGCACTCATATTTATAAATGCCTTAGGTTTTTTGTATTTTTGTAGATATTTTATGGGATTACGTGTCAAAGTATATCCGATTACCTTTAAATTTTTGTATATAAATGTGTGTGTGTGTGTGTGTGTGTATGAATATGTATATATTTGTGTGTGTATATATTTTATACACACACATATATATATATACACATATATATGTATAAATCATTTAATAAAAAAGATACTATAATTGATAGTATATATAATTTTAAAATTATATAAAAATACTTATTATTTTTTACATTAAATAATATGGTTTTATATTAAATTTAATATGATTTTTATATTTTGTTATTATACTTTTATTTAAAAAAGGTACACAAAGATTGTTCAGAATAGTTTAAATAAATAATAAAAAAAAAAACGATAGCATCAACAATTGCCATAACTTAGCATCTAAGCACAACCTTTGCATTTGAGAGATCATGCGTTCGTGTCTTGGTGTGTGCAATTCTTGAACAATTTAGGGGCTGCAATCCGGTGTGACTAGTCCATGGAAATGACTGTGCACCGAATAGTTTGTGATTCGATGTGGCTGGTACATGAAGAGGGCTGTGGTCCACAGTTCAAAATTTTTTAATTTTTAATTTTTAATAATTCATGACAAATCCGTGCCAATTTGCCACGGAAAAAAATATACAAAAATAATGTTTCTGTGGCAAATTGTCATGGATTTGCCACGTAGGAAAATTTTAAGTGAAGTATCTGTGGCAAATTTGTGGCAATTTACCATGGATTTTCCACGAATAGCTTATTTAACATTGCTTCTGTGGTACATTGCCACAAATTTACCACGAAAAGTATTTCTAAATAAAGTACCGTGGCAAATCCGTGACAATTTGCCACGGATTTGCCATGGACAGCTTATTTTCATATTACTTCGGTGGTAAATCCGCAACAGATTACGACGGATTTGCCATGGTTCCCTCGCAATATTTCTCCTTGAATGGTGCTACCAACTTGAACTATTGGCAGCAAATCCGTGACAAATTGCAACGGAAAAAGAGTTCCCTCACAAAAAAATCCTTAGTGAGGAAGTTATTTGCCCCTGACAAATTGGCAGATTTCTTGTACCGTGTTTGAGAGATGAATTATGGGTATAGAAGCATAAAATAAAATGATGTGTTTTAAGAAAATGAAACTTAAAAAAATAACGACTACTTTTCGCTCTACTATTTATGAAAATTAGTCCAAACTCTTTGAAAATGATATCAAATAGTTTCCAACACTAATAATTTTAGTTTAGAAGCTCTTCTATGCATATTTTGAGTTAAATATTAGCTTCAAGGAAATTTTTATTTTTAGAAAGTTATATTAAAAAAACTTACTTTTAGACGATATAAAGAAAATTTTCGAAGTCCATAAACTTTATAAAACTTATTGTGAGTTTTGTTTACTATTAGCACCATCAATTTGCCCTTAATTGATTTATTTTATCAAAGTAGTGAAGTCAAATTGTAAATTTCTAAAACTGATGATCTTTTTTTATAAGCTCCCTCCTTGAATTTTTCTTGCTTCGTTTTGATGATTTTATGAAATTTGTTGAATAATTTTTCTTGCTTCGTTTTGATGATTTTATGAAATTTGTTGAATAAATATTGATATACTATTTATCATAGTTAAATATTTTTCATGGTTTAATTTGTATCAATTTGATGATTTAATTTCTTGTGTTCTTAGGTTACTACTTTGGGTAAAATTAGGGCTAGTCTATGGCTAGGATTGCAATTTTTATTTCCTGCTTGGGAATTATTAATTAAATATTGTGGAAGTGTAATTGGGAATCAAATTCAATTATTGGATACTTTAGATTATATTACACAATAACGATTTGAATATTGGATGAAAATTTCATAAGATAAAGTTTAGGGACATTTGGAGAAAGTGAAATTTTGATTAGCATGGTGGAATTGATGATGAATTGTTGATTTTTAATGTTGAATAATAGAGAGTGGATAGAGATTGTACAATGGGAAGCTGTGGGCATGTCAGTGATGAAATAACCTTACAATAGGATGTTTTGGGCATGTCAGTAATGAACTAATCTAGTCAAAGTACCTTAAGGACAGTTTGGGAATTTGACTTAGGAAGGTTATTGAGATGAGCATGAAAGCGCCTCCTTTTTAGCTCTCAAATGAAGAAAAAACACCAAAATTCGTCACATAAAAGAGGGCCAAAATAGGGGATTTATAGCTTATGAAAAGTTCAACAAGATGCAAGCACAATCAGCCTCTTATTACATACGAATTTAACCTACCCAAAGAAAATATTTCAAAGCTTAAAATAATACAAGTGAAGGCACAAATTCGTGGCTTATATCTAAAAGAACAAGAACAAAGAGTCAGTCACCTAACTCTCTACCGAACTCACATTCCAAGAACACTAGTAGCAAGGCAAATGACATCCTTGAATTTTTGTAAATCTAGCCTTCCTCAAAGACCTAACAAGAAGAATAGGATGCTAAGCAATGTAGCACTCAAGATTAGAGATGAAGTTTAGATTATCCCATCTAGTTTAGGGACTAATTCAAAGGTGGAACAAAACCATTTGCTTTGATCTTGAAGTTTATATTACTAAAAATTCAAGCAAAATTTGATGGCCAGAAAACCGTCACATTTGAGAAAATACCGTTGTTTTTGCTATAAATGACGGGTTTTTATCGTTGTATATAATGCTGTCGTTTTTATTTAAAAAGGCCGAAAAACCGTTGTATTTATCTAATGCAACGGTGTAAATACGATGGTTTGGGAAAAACGTCGCAATTACTCACTCAGAGTGAGATTCAACGAACCGTCGTATTTGGTGAAAAAACCGTCACAATTATTCTATAAATACGACGGTTTAAAATCGTCTCAAATACTAGTTAATTACGATGGTTATTTGTGATGGCCCTAACCGTCGCAATTGCTGAGTAATTACGACGGATGCCAACCATCGTAATTACTATCGTCGCAATTAATTACTCTGCAATTGCAACCATTAGTAAAAACGACGACTCTAACCATCATATTTGTTCTGTTAAACCATAACCAAAAACGACTGTTTGTGACCGTCGTTTTTGATAAGCAAATACGACGGTTTTGTGATCGTCGCATTTGATAAGCAAATACGACTTTTAAAAAAAAAATTACTTGGTATTTAGGCTTATCCACCTACAATTTCAAACGAAATACAATCTGTTCAACTCATTCAACACCAATCACAATAAAACACAATTTGCTTAATGCCAAACAAATCAAAATCAATCTCTTGAACATTGAAATCATAAATAATCCTTAAACTCCATAAGAGAAGTAATACTACATATATAACAAATAGGAAATGCCAAGGACTCTATTAGAAGCAGTAGTACATGTAAAATAAGAAATAAAATTGAGTACGTTAGTCCTCCCCAGTATCATCTTTTTCCCTTCCTTCTTGTCTCTTCCTGTTATCATCTTTTCCCCTTCCTCCTTGTCTCTTCCTCTCCTTAGTGGGTTGGGCTTTAGAACATCTCCTTACCTGCATAATACACAAATTGGAGATTAAAATAAAGTATGAAAAAAGTACAATTGACCTAGAATATTAAAATATAGACATATACCGACAGAAATTTTCTAAACTATGAAAAAATTAAGTAGAGGACAAATAAAATTCTTCTCATTTCACTTTGTTCCAATTCCTTCAATCATAAAATATTGCAAGAAGGCAGAACCAAGTTTTATGCTGGTAGCATTCAGAACACAACCAAGCTGCACTCTATTACAAGGTACTTTGCCTTTTACCATCCACTTAAGTAATAGTTTTGCTACCATGGAACTTTAATTTTTGGAGTATGCAAGTGAACTCAACAACCAGTCAATTGAATATGTGATCAAAATCAAGAACCAGCCTGCATTAATTAGAAAAAGACACAGATAAAATGACGTACTTTCTTGTAGACTAGACAAGTGAAGAGAGGAAAAGTTGAGAAGACATCAACTTCTTGCAACTTTTAATGATAAAATTATAAAACGTAAGATGAGAAATAAGGGAAAAAGACAAAGCAATCCAATTAGAATATTTTATGTAAAATGAGCAAAGACAAGGCAGTGCTCTCCACTGAACGAACCAATCGCCTTTTCTCCTTCCTCCTTGTCTCTTTCTCTTCTCAGTCCTCCCTTCCCACCTCCCGCACAGAACCTGTCATCTACCACTTCCTCTTCTTCCTTGTCTCTTTCGCTCCTCAGTCATCCCTCCCCTCTTCCCACACATAACTTGTCATCTACCTTTTCCCCATCCTACTTATCTCTTTCTCTCCTCAGTCCTCCATCCCCTATTCTCTCCCTCCTCTTGTCATCTACCTTTTCCTCTTCCTCCTTGTCTTTTTCTCTCCTCAGTCCTCCATTCCCTTTTCCCGTACTGAACCTATCATCTACCTCTTCCTTTTCCTTCTTATTTCTTTCTCTCCTCAGTTCTCCATCCCCTCTTCCTTCATAGAGCCTGTCATCTACCTCTTCTTCTTCCTTCTTGTCTCTTTCTCTCCTCAGTCATCCCTCCCCTTTTCTCGCGCACATATATATATATATATATATATATATATTTATATCCCTTAGTCATTAGTCATTAGTGGAAACAACAAAAGGACCGGGATTTCTTATTCGGTTCTCTTTCTGAGAGATGGATAGTCGTAATTCGTTTGAGAGGTGGTCAATTTTTAAATTAGTTTCGAAAGAAGAAGATTTTGATGCATTTTCCTTTGTAAGCCAACCACTTCCTCTTGATTTCAGGTGTGATATTTTTAAGGGCTTTTCTTTTTTCCTTTTCACCCGTCTTCTTCATCTAGTTTGGTTTGTTGTGTTATGAATAGTGAAAGTTATGAACATGTTGTTTTGGATTTCCAATTTGATCTACCTATTCAAGAGACTATTTTTGATATTGTTCCTCTGATGGAGGATATGCTTGTGCATGATCCTTTCTACCCCCTAATGGATTTTGAACAAAGCCAGAACATGGTTCCTGTGGAGGAAATGCATCTTGAAGGTATCACTTTAGACGAAGTTCCTATGGAGAAGAAGATATTCAGGAGGCAGCAAAAGGAGAAGGGCAGTAGCTCCAAGACATTGTCAAGAGCAACCATTTCGAAGTGCTCTCACATGCCACTCACTAGGGCCGCCAAAGAACTGAATGTTTGCCTAACCCTTCTCAAGAAGAGATGTAGGGAGTTGGGAATTTGTCAATGGCCTGACAGGAAGTTGATGAGTTTGGAGACTCTAATCAAGAATGTTTAGGTTCTCTCTTACACACACTTGTCCATGAAGAACTAATAATTATATGGCCCCGAAGAACTAATAATTTGAGAACATGCCTTTGGATTTGCAGGGTTTACGAAATGAAGAAGAAGGAGTACATATGGCTGAGAAGAAGTTGAGAGAATCCATTGAGATACTGGAACGTGAGAAGAAATTGATGGAAGAAATCCTTGATGCGAAGTTGGAAGACCAAACAAAGAGACTGAGACATGCATATTTCAAGGCCAACTATAAAAATAGAAAACTCGTGGGGTCTATATAAGAAAAGAAAACTCAAGGTAAACATGTTTTAAGCTTGAATAATATTTCATGCATTAATAAAATGTATGTTCATCTTCTGTTTTTTCTTGAAGATCAGGGGTCTATATTTGAATATGGTGGTTCTTATATCATGTAGTGTGGATCTAGAAAAAAATTTGATAGAGTTTCCCCTATAAGTTTTGACACTACAGTTCCCTTTCGCCAATAATCAAAATGACAACACCAAATCTCCACATCAACTTTTCAACACCCTATCAACTCCACAAATCAACATTCAACAATTCAACAACACAAGAATTTCCAAAACGAATATGCTCCAGAAATATTCATATAAATATAAAAATAATTCTAGACTCATAGAGCATAAAAATCCAATGTCAACAACCACTAGTCTTTATGCAAAATATAAACAGAGATTGACAAACAATAAACATACATGTTTAGGAACAAACAGGGAAGAAGAAATAGAAAACTCAAGTCATTACAGCTAATAGGATTTCACAAAATTCGGAGGGTATGGAAGAAAAGAAGAACTGTTTTGAAAAGAAGAGAAAATGTAAAATTACACAATATTTCTCGTAATTCTTATTTGAGCAGTAAATAAAAAATTCAGAGCTAATAAATTGAGAGTAGAAGTACTAAATTAAGACCTATGAAAAGATTAAGTAGAGGACAAACAAAATAGTCCAAAATAGCTAGACATTGAAAAATCAAGCCGACAGAAATTGGTTGAGTGCATAATTGAGTAAATGGAAGCCAGTTTGAAGGAGGGAACAACAATGGTCATTCATTACTTTGTTATTATTCTGTTGAAAATGGGCCATGAAAATATTAACCAAAACACAACTCAAGCACTGTTTTCAATTTTTGAACAAAATATTATCTAAAGCATATGCTGAAAAGAAGTAACAAAAATGCCGCATTTCAACCAAGTGATAACCATTTCTATGCCCTAAGCAAATCAGTCCAGAGAAAGTACTGTATAAAAACAAGTTCAAACTCAGTAAAGTCTCCAAAGAATCAATAGACATTATAATTCATACCGAGTTCTGCCCAAGAGAAGCTCTAAGAGCCAGTTGATCAAAGGTCAAACACTCTCCCCCTACCTTTTCAATCCTAGCTCTAGCTGTCCCAGTGAACTTCGTGCAGGAACCTTCAAGGGAGGTACATCATACGCGTGGATATCATCGGTAACAGTCCCAACAATCACGGTAATCTTGTCCTCCTGGTTCAAAATAATTCAAATCAAATTTCAGATTTGCATACTAGAGTGAGATAACACAATTTCCAGTTAGGCATACAGCTAAACATAGCAACATGGGATTTTAATTCTTATAGCTAATCTGCAGACGGAATCATATACTATGATAACTAATTTCCCAAGAGGACCAGCAAGAAACATGTTGCAGATTAGACCCAAGTGCAGATTTTCTGTGGCCACTGCTACTATCAAAAAGCTCCTCGTATGTGGCCTCCGCTACCACGGTTAGGTGGAGGAGGAGGAGATGGAGGATGGTGGCGGTGATGGGGTTGGTACTCAAGAGCTGCAGTTGGATTAGGAGGAAGAAGTGACTCCTCAGGCTCGTGACGGTGGAAATTGCTGTGGCATGCACAGGCAGACACCTTTGTGCCTGATGTAGACTTAGAAACGGTGTGGGAAACATTTGGCGACATAGAAACGTAGTGTTGCTCCGGGGAAAGCAAGGGGTGCATTCACCGCGTGCTAGATTGGCAAAGTTGGAAAATGAAATGCAAATAACTTTTTTCCACTTTGGCCTTTGGCAATAATTCCTGTGTCTTTTCGCTTTTAGAAAAGTAACACTTTATCACTTTTTCCACGGCATCTCAACGAATGCATCTAGGGATGGCAATTCCCCAGAATGAAGCGGCGGCGGCCCGACGGAGTCGGTATTCCCCGATTTAAGCGGGAATAGGACTGAGGACGGGTTGCATTTCTCGACCCGTTAGGCGGGGCCGGGCCAAGGACGGGGATCGCATGTTCCCCAGCCCACCCCCGGCCCATCCTCGGCCTGCCTGGCCCGCCCGTCCCCGAAAACCCGCATAGTATATGTAGTTTAGAATTATATATCTACTGTGCATATATATATATATATATAAATATATATATATAATAATTATATATCTAATGTTTGTATTGTATATATATATTAATATTGTAATATATAATGCAATATACACACTATATATGTAATGTATATTATATATAGTATATAATATATATATATATATATATAATTAGTAATTAAGTAGATAAGTCAAAAATTTTATATGTTATATTTTTGTTGTGACAGTGTAATAGAAATTCTATCCGAAAAAAAAACTTTCATTTCTAGCCTCTTATTTCTTTTTAATTTCAAAAAAAGAAAAAAAAGAAATTATCTCCTTTTCTTTTTCACACGAGTTTTTGATTTATCTAAAGGAAAAAAGGGGATAGAACTAATAAAGAAGATACTAAAGAAAATAAAAAATAAAGTAGTAAAATACTTTAATTTAGTATACATAGAAATTAGAAGATTATGAATATCTTTATTTTTTTAAATCTCCCGAAAAAGATTTAATAATAATATTATTTAATGGACATAGTGAAAGTTAATCGGTTGTAAGTGAGAGAGGAGATTGATTGTTTCTTAAACAGGTGTTTCAAAAGATATTCATCTATCTAATTGATTAATAAGTGATATAAAGATAATTTATGGTTCAAATACTTAGTAAGAAGGAATAATGATCAAATTTAAATCATGGATTTATCTAGGATCATAAGTGGGTAAATATTAAAAACATTTATATTTTTAAATGTATTATATGTATAAAATATTTTTATATGTTATATAAAGATAATAAGTGTATGTGTGTGCATTTTATTTATTCTTATTTCTCTAATATTCTAATTATTATATTTTTAAAAAAATTAAAATAATTTGACTAAGAGTACTTTAAACAAGTTTATTCATAAAAATTATTATTCTTAGAATTTATTATTATATATATATATATATATATCTGAAAAGACATTTATGAAATAGTTCAAATTAAAAAAAAAGAAGAGAAATTGAGAATGACATTATAAAGTGACATGGATACAAATTTAATTTTCAAAGCACTAAAGGTCTTGAAAGGCATGAGTAAAAAATAATTGGTTTATAAACCTATATCTAGGTGGATAGTTTATTCCTTTCCTCCTACCTTAGATAATCACAATATTTTTTATAAATTATAAATTAAATACTGAAATATTAAGATTTATAACATACCAATTTAGTAATGTTTTTGCCAAATTGAGAGTTTAAATTGATATTACATAGATATGTAGCATTTCATTTGCTTGAGGGTCATATTAATCTCTCTTATAATTGATTGAGTTTTTTTTTTCTTTGCTAAATTTCATTACATATGGGGTTAATTACTTAATTTGCTCACGTCTCTCATTTTTAGACCTTATTTGTTTTGATTTTAAAAAAAAATTTAAACACAATAATTAATTAACAATAATTAACTAATTTTTAGATGTTTAGAATAATTACTTATTTTATTATAAATTATAAATTTATCTATTTAAATTTTAGATTTAAATCTAAACATAGTCTAAATGTTCTTTTTTTTTTTCCTACTTTTTTTTGAAGGACATGATATAGGATTTGGACTATTTTGTTTTGCAAATCACTAGCTAAACATGAATAGAAGTAATTAATTATCCTTATCTTGAAAATATCACCCAAAAAAAAAATGGAACTACAATATAAATATATTTTAATGTAGTGTGTTTATTAATTTAACAACAGAGTTATTATTAAATTGATGAATAAAAAATATACTTAAATAATTTAATAATATAACTTATATTTTATTTATATTAACTCAAAACAAAAGCAAAAAACATAATAAAAAATAGTGCTTTATAAGTTAATCTTATATTAGATCAAAAAATACTTTTAAAATATAAAAACAAGATAATGGAGATAAAAAAATAAATCTACCCATTATTCAACCCTACCCAATTCCCGTCTTCCTCTTCTATTATTCCCCACGCCACTGCCACCCTCAAGCTCTGAGCTTTACATAGCTAATCTCGGTCGGGTTTTCTATTGTGGCTTGCACCTCCTCTAGTCCTGCATCACAGGTTCTCCCATCTCTGCTATGCCTTCTCTATTTTTCTGTTCTGGATGTGGTTGCTTACTGTGATACTTTCTCTGTTTGCTTACTGTGCCTTCTCTGCTACGCCTTCTCTCTCCCGTCTCCATTGTGTTCTTAGTGGGGCTAAATTTAGATAAGAAGACACTGCTTGATTGTGTGTCCTAAACCTGTCTGAGAGTTTTCAGTGTGTATTTGTATCCGATTGGTGTTAAACATACCCAGTGTTTGTGCTTTGCTGATCTTTGCAACGTGCTATTTTACTATAATATTCGCAAAATTCTGAAAATCTCAAACAGAATCTAAGATTTTTTTTTTTTTTAATATGATATTTTCCTCTTGAATTGAATTGTGGAACTGGAGGGGGAATGGGGAATAATTTTCTTTAGGAAGTTATGGCCACTATTTACGGCAGAATCTCTTAAAAATTTCAGAAGCAATCTTGCCTTAGAATGAGTAAGGATGCAAATATTCTTTGGTACGCTGGCTTTGGACTATATCTTGTCCTAACTACAAAGACTTGATTTGAAATGATAGTTTAATCTTTCAATTTTTTGTACATCAGAGTTCAGGAACTATATTGTGTTATCAGGTTGTTGTGTTATCACTAGCGGGACTGCAGTGTTGGAAACAAATTTAAGATGTGTTTGGCTGTAGGCTAGCTTGAATTGTGCAAAATGAGTAGGTAGGAGACCAGTAAATTATAGGATATACATTTATTGTTAGGAGATAGAGTTTTCTGGATGAATTGGAAATTAGGAATTATATAAGGGAAAAGAAGGGGTAAGCCCACATATTTAACACATAATCAGAATTCATGCAATTCATTAGCTGGTAGTTTTGGCTTGAATGTATTACTTTCTCTTCTTTCTTGTATGCCTTTATCCTTTAGTTATCTTTGTATTGGAGCTGCTACACATGAACATTCCTTGAAAAGAATGTCAAATAACCTGAAACGGTGTCCAGGGCAAATTACAGTGGGGATTTTTTTTTTCTGTGGAAGATCTATATTTTTTAGAAATGGAGAAGGGAAGTAGATAGAATTGCCTACTTTGGAATTTGTGAGCATTATGTGATGAGATTTTGATGTATGTGTAGTTCCCTTCCTCTCAGTTTATGTAGAAAGGGTTAAGGAGATTGGTGACTCCAGATCAAAACCAATATTATGAAAACATCCTTTGGAATTTGTTTGCTAGTATCCTGTGGCATCACCGATTAATTTTTGACATAGTCAGCAAGAGAATAATGTTGAAAATTTCTAGAATTAGTTGTTTTGGTGAGGGTAGATATCAGCTCAATTTCAAACCTCCCTACTTTTCTATCCTTACCATGTTTTAGAGAAACTGATCTTGTGTTCAACGGTCTACTTCATAATTTGGAGGACTAAATTAGAATCAATTGTCAAAATCATTACTATTTCTCATTTCCAGTACTGCATTTTAGTTTTTCAAAAGTGCAAATCCCAAACATGAAATGCATTCCCTTCCCTGAATCTAAACTCCAAAAAATACGGGTTACTGTTGAAACATAATAGGAAATCTTGAGAATGGGTCATTTTGAACTTCTAATGGTTTTCTATTTCATTTGAAGATTCTTGGAATAGCCTACTCTTCTAATTAGTGGGTCAGTGTGCATAAATGGGTGAACTAAGGATCAAAGGATCGAGATATACTACAATTGAGTAATTCACTTCTAATTTTGATTTTTTGCTGGTGCAGAGCTTTGGTTAAGCTTTTGGTCTAAGGTGCACTACAATTCCCTTTATTAATTGTGAGGTATGTATGACCATGAGTTGATTACCCAAAAATAAAAGGAAAGAAAAAAATAGACAAAAGTAAAGGCTATATGTAGCTTGATGCTAATTACTTTCAAATTTGACGAACTCTGGAATTGTTTTTCACTAATTAGATGCTGCAGTACAGTACACTGCAAGGAGGAAGCATTGGTTGTTCTAGAGGAAGAAATAATAATTGGTCTTAATCTAGATATGCATAGTATCCTTGGATATGACATGTAGCAAGTTAAATATATACATAAAGCTCAATTAAGTGCATTGTATAAATGCTAATGATGCTTTTGCACGTAACTTGTTGGCTCAATGTATGATCTAATTTTCCAATTGTACTTTCTTTTCTTTTCCAATTGTTGTTGGGCTGAAACTGGGCCCCCGCTTCCCCACTGGGCTGAAATTGGGTTGAAACTGGGCCCCCGCTTCCCCACCGAGCCGGGACCGGGGATTATTTTGTCCTTGGTAGGCCGGATCCCCGCCCCTCTCCATGTCGAGGACGGGGGGACTAGGGCTACACAGGGGCGGAGCTGGGATTTCTCAAAATTTTTCTGATTTTCTTTAAGATTTCAAGATGTATTTTTAATTCATGTCTTTGTGATAGATCATAGATAAAATGTTCTATATCATTTATGGCTTATGCATGACTTTTTGCACGCACTTAAACTAAGTAGTTCTTGATCAAATGCTTTACATTGTTTTTAAATATGTTTTTACACTAAAATTCATTGAGTATTCTAGAACTTACTTGAATACCTCTCGAGGCGAAATAAGAAAGACATTCATGATTTAACTTAGGGATGACGGTAATAGGCCTTCTTTGGATAGTTTGAGCTTTTCAAGCCTACCTATTTGATATTATCCCTAGTGCCTATTTTGAGACTTAATTGTTAATTTCTTTCTTAACACCAGTTGTCATACTTTGTCCGTTACTTCTTTCTGAGAGTTTGATTTATATTCCAAATCATTGATTGCTCTGGATGGATAAAAGTACATGTAGGAGAATGTTGAAGGAGAATACTTGTGTAAAGATCATGACTTGTTACTTTCAGTCATGCATCAATAGTTGTGTTGAGCTGGGAAAGGAGAAAAGAAAAAGAAAGGAGAAAGAAAAGAAAGAAAAAGAAATGAAAGATTGAGAAAACAAAAGCTGCTAGAAAGTATTGAAAAAAGAAAAATTAACAAACAAACAATAGCAACATGTGAAGGAAGAAGAGAAAAAGAAAGAAAAATTGAGAGAGAAAGAGAAGAATGATCACAAGAAGAATGGTGGTTGAGCTGTAGGTATTTCTGAAAAACTTGAGTTCACATCCAGTCATTGGCACCGTTATTCAAACATTTCATCAAGTCATTGGCACCGTTGTTGAAATGTTTGAATAATCTTGTGAGAAAAAAGTAGTGATGAGTTGAGAATGATTGATGAAAATGCAAGATTTGCTTGAACTATGCTATAATTGCTATACATGGTTATGGGTTTTGATTGATTTTGGAATAGGAGAGCAAGAAGGGTTTGGAATTTCTTGATACATTGTGTTTGTCCTTTTCTTGTGAACTCTCATCTTCTTTGATATTTGATTTCCTATATCCTTCGTTTGACAAGCAAGATTACAAGCCTTTAGCCTTACATTACAAGCTTGAAAGTCCTACTTGATCTAATCAGAATCATGATATGTCTCGGATTAGTGGAGAGAGTGTATGAAAAGTAAGCTTATGGACTGTATATTTTTCTAGAACTAAATTCTTTCCAAACGCTTGAGAATATTGTTAAGTATTGGGATGGTTCTACTAGTCACTATTCATGTGTTTTATTGTCTTGAATGAAGAATGCATTAGAGATATTGTTTTGAAATTGATTGAGTGATTCTTTGAAAACTTGTATTTTTCCACTTAACTTTGATACTTTGCTTGAGGACATGCAAAAAGCTAAGCGTGGGGGAATGTAATAGGGCCTAAATTAGTCATATTTTTTCTAGTCATTTAAGGTTATTTTGTGATATATTTTGTTCAATAACTGGCCATATTCCTTCATATTTGAGATTTTACTCTCGAAAAGGTATTTTGTGCATTATTTCAAATTTTAGGGGTAAAACAAGACAAAAACGTTGCAAGACAGAATAGAGGCAGTGCCGGCCACGTGCTGTTGGCATGCATTTCGAGGCGACGGAAAAAAAATAGTGAAATTTCTGGAATAGAACCAAACTGGCACTGGTTGTACTCTGGAAAGGTTGCATGAAAATCAAGAAAAATCGATTAACGGATAAGAGAAGTAGATCACAACCGGCACTGGCTGTGAGGCTGTAGGCGGCGTCGGCTGTGCCCTAATGTTAAGGCAGTGCCTCGATTTTTGTGTGCAATTTTTGATAATCCGTGGAGTTTTAGTATTTTTCGACTTCTAATCGGCCAAGAACCTTATACCAACTAATTTAGGCACTTCTAAAGCCTATAAATAAAGGGAAAAAACAAGTGAAAGGAGAGAATTCATAGCTCTAAAGAGATAATCACTCAAATTAAGGTGGAATTATGCCAAATCAAGGAGGATTGTGCAAAAGGAGGTCTACAAAGGAGGAAGAATGAGGCTTGTCTATGAGTGCTTTCTTTTACTTTGTTTTCTTTTTCCTGAACAATGATGTATTAATTATTTTATTGTAATTTAACATTGTTTTAGGTATTTATGATTTTTAGAGTTCCTTTGATCTTTTGATTAATTGATTATTATTCTTGGTGTTCAATTACTTGTGCTTATTATGAGATTGGTTGATTGTTTCTTTCCATTAACTTGTTTGAAAAAGAGGTTGATGGTAGTTTTAATTCATTAATTTCATTTTTTTTATCTCTTAACTCGCTTGAAAAAGAGGTTAATTGCAAAGAACTAGGTAATTGAATGTTAATTAATGTCTGCCAGAATATGGATTCATTAGTTAATTTCATATTTTAAGTTTACCAGAATATGGAGATTTAATCAAGAATTGTGTTTAATGCATCTTTTGGATGAATTAGTTGAGACATAATATGTTATGCTAATTTGTCTAGAAGATAGTGATTTCATGGATTGAAAAAGAAGTGAATCAATCTTAATCCTTCATGATGCCAAGAGAATAATTAGTTATGATAATGATTAGGTACTTTAAGATCATGTTTGTTAAAAAAATGGTTTAAATTACATAATTCTCCATCCTTGGAATGTATATATTATATTATTTTATTTCTTTTTCACTTTATTGAGTCGGTTAAACAATGAAAGAAAAGTGATTAATGCGTACTTATTCCTTGAGGATCGTCACTCGTTTAAACCCTATGCTATGTTAATGTTGAGTACGCTTTCTCATATGTGTAATTTGAAGTTAGTTTTAATTTAAACTTGATTGGGAATGTGCTTATTTTTATATGATTTTTATACCCAAATAAATACGGAACTGCATTCTAGCAAGCCTACATATTAAATAAATTACTAACGTTACTTGAGCTACTATGGGACCAAAAGATATATTATTCTTGCCTGCTAAAATAACTAAAACACTCCTTCTAACAAATAGTTATATTTTATCATTTAAATATTCTATTTATTACCATATGAAAATATTGACCTTCGAATAATATTGTAAGTGCATTATCTTCAATCTATATGTGTGATGACTAAAATACCCATCTACATAGTACCCATCGTTAAGATAAAAAAATGTACTAACACTTTTCTCAATGACATCCACCATCCTTTGATATGTAGTCTGATAATCCATGACTTCTAGTATATATGTACCTACTTATCTCAGGAAGTTACCCAAAAGCATACATACTAACTACGTTTCCTGGGTTAGATTATCCTGGACAATCACAA
This sequence comes from Voacanga thouarsii, assembly GCA_026120185.1. NCBI lineage: Eukaryota > Viridiplantae > Streptophyta > Magnoliopsida > Gentianales > Apocynaceae > Voacanga > Voacanga thouarsii. The sequence continues at coordinate 83,440 of JANUWF010003224.1, forward strand.
GGGGGTAATCAATCTCTACTAAATGAAGTATAGAAACTCTATTGTATAAGTTTGTCTTAATTAACTAGAGTCATACGCCCAACGTATAAGGCTATTGGCCTTACATTAAGATCTCACCTATCATACACAAAAGTGCACAAGTCCAACTTCACCAGACTACCAATTTATACTTATATCTTAAGGTACTCATCCATTCAGTAGCGGTAATAGTCCGATTTCTTTAGATATAATATTTTACTAGAAATTAGTGTTATAGGTCAAGTTTTACATATTCCAAATATACTTAAACTATTGGTGTGAGAGAAATACTCATTGGTTAAAGGTAAACTATTCCTTATTTAAAAACTTTAGTATAATGATCTGGGAACTTCGTCAATCAATCAAGAATGTTTCTTCATGAATATTTGTAACCCACGATCTGCACCTTACTGTGAAGTACAACCCAACATGTAGATCACTTACTAACATTCTTGGACCTTAATGTACAAATATATGTAAATGAACAACCATTAATAAATGAAATATTTTATTACTTTCCAAAATACAAAAATACATAGTTTATTTTGGGCATACATTCCAACACATGCTACTCTGAAAAATGTGTTGTTATCACTATTCCTATCATTAAATAATCAATCAAGTTATAAACTTCATAGTGTAATTTAGCCTTCATTACTCTTATAGCACCCATTTTAACTTTAATATGCCTATCTACACCGTAATAAATTTACCCATATTTAGTAAAAGTACCCAAAGAAAACTTTTTTTTTTTTTTTTTTGGTTGATCAGGAGCATACCAAGCATCAAGTGTTCTGACCATTCAATCATACATCTTAAGTTGCATAGAACTACTATCCTTGACACTAAGCTCCTTATCAACACCTAAATTAAGAAGTAAATATATTCTTTGAAAAAAAAAAATGTTATGTGATGAGATGCACCTGTGTCCATGGCCTAGGTAGTGCAGAACCTAAAGTGCTAATAGTCAAAACATCATTGCTTTCTCCCTTATTAGAAGTATCTTGAACTACATTTTAGCTGTTATTAACCACAACTGCACTGGCATTGTCACTTGATTCCATCTTTTCCTTTTTCCTTCTTTTGGAATGAACTTTCTTTTCTAATGTGCCCTTTTTCTTTTTGGTGAAAACACACTACAAAACAAATAGCCTTCCTTGACAAAAAAAATTCCCAGCTAAAGGCCAAAATTTCCTAGCTAAAGCCCATCTATGACAAAAATCACTTCCTCACTAGTTTCTCGCAGAAGCTCTGTTGCACAGAGTGCCCCTTTAGCAAGGAAAATTAGCCTAGGCTTTTTGCGAGGAAAAATTTCCTAGTTAAAGGTAAAAATATTGTCACCAAATAATCTAGTTTTGTCACCGATGATGATCTTTAGCAACAAAAAATTTCATCTCTAAAATTTCGTCACAAAAAATATAATATAATTTAATAATTTAAATAAATTATATAATTACCTTTTCTGACCAAAAAAAATTTGTTGCTATACAAAAAAATTTACGTCACCAAAAAGGGTCAATGACAAAAAAAAAAAAAAATCCTCGCTAAAGTATAATTAAAAATTTTTAAATAATATTTTTTGAAATGTGGACCACAGAACTCATCATAGACCAAGAACACTGGATTGCAACATTCTCACGGTGCGCGACCCTCTTCATGGACCTGGGACACCGAATTGTAGCCCTCCAAATAATTAGAGGAATCCTTAGCACACGAGACTCAACCTAAGACCTCCACAAAGTGCCGGATGTGACTTAGCCACTGAGCTTAGTGACTTGTTTGGTTTAATCTTTTTTTTTTAAAATTTAAACTACTCTGAATACTCTTTGTATATGGTTTTTAAATATAAGTCTTAAAATAAAATATAATAATATTAATAAATTTAATATGAAACCATATTAATAAATATTATAAATTATATTCTATACATTTATATAATTTTAAAAGTTTAGTACTGTCAATTATATCATCTTTTTTATTAAATTATTTATACATACATATACATATTCATATATATGAATATATATTAAATATTCAAATATGCATATATGTTAATATATCCACACACACACACACATATATATATATATATATATATAACTATATATACAAACATATCCAGATATATTCATATATACACACATATATATTCATATTAATATATAAAATAACATATTCACATACATATATACACACACACATAGATATATATATACATATATATATATATATATCTATGTGTGTGTTTGATGGACAAAATGCAGAACAGGGAGCCATGGACGGATAAAAACAGAGACCAAAAAAAAATTATACGCGAGTCATAAAGGCCATGCGGAAGCGTGAAGATTATACCTTTGCGTTCCTTAACCCTCCTAGGTTGCGTAGGAACAGATTGAACGGCTGGAATCGCCTCACTTTGCACAGTTGAAGGAGCTTTCGGTTGAACACCCGCTAGCCTTCGACTTCGTCTTGTTTGCATTAACGCTTAGCTCTCCAGCTCTCGGGATATTCCTCAGCCTAACCTCTAGTCGGTGAACACTATGGTGAAGAGGAAGGGTCTCAATTCTCCTTGGTTCGTTCGCTATTGATTAGCAAAGAACAAGAGAAAAACCAAAAAGAAGAAGAAGAGACCTTTTGAGAGAGAGAGAGAGACTCACGTGAGAGTCTCCTTAGCCAAGGAAAATTAGGGTTTTTTTTTTCTTTTCAAAGAGTTGTTTATATTCAGCCAAAATTAGGTCTCTCAATCTCTGATAAACATATCCCCGGGATTTCAAAATACCCGGATGTTATCCTGAGAAACAGTTTGGCCTAACCTTAAACTCCTCTTAACCGTATCTGGAAAAAACCCTAAGGTCCAAGCTATTGGGCCAGATAAATATTTGTTATTTTTCTTGGACCCAAAAAGCCCAAAATAATAAATATTAATTATTTATTTTCTGGGCTTACATAAGTAACCCAATAAATAATTAATGAGCTCAAATAAACCATAATAATTAATCTTTAATTATTTATTTCTTGGGCCTACATAAATAACCCAATAAATAATTAAACATTAATTATTTCCCCTAGTTTAAGCCCAGGTTAATTTCTTAATTATTCATACTGGACCTAGGCCCTGAATAATTAATTAACCAAATAAACTAGATAATTAATTTCTCTCAACTCCTATTTTATTTATTTATTTATTTATTTTATTCCAGTCCAATAATAAATTAGACTTCCTGAATAAAATAAAATAAAATAAAATAAAATAAAATAAAATCCTCTTCAACTGAGACCAAATCCTCAACCCAAAAATAGTTAGGACTTACGGGCTATCCCGAGGACCAAAAAGACACATCGCCTTGGCTGCTAAAATGACCAAAATACCCCTGCTATATAAATAGCTGTATTTTGCATTTTAAATATTTCCTAATATCACCATAAAGAAATATTGACCCCAAGGACAATGCTGCATTTGCAAAGTCTCCGACCTACAGGTGAAATGACTAAAATACCCCTCTAAACATCGCCGTACATTTAGAGTGGAAGAAGTGTACTAACACCCCTCTAAATGACATCTACCATCCTTAGGCTTCTAGTCCAATGATCCACGACTTCCTGGAGTGTTTCCGCTTTCCAAGGGAGCTACCCTAAAGCAAACATCCAAGTCATGTTTCCCAGGGCCCTGGATAATTTAGACCATTCGGACAACCACAAGGGGCGATATAGTGCATAAACTATCTTGTATAAGTCTGTCTTAACTAACTAGTCACACATACCCAACATGCAAGTATATTGGCCCTATGATAGAACCTCAACTACAGCAAATCAAAGTATATGCTTCCAGCTTCGCTAGACCACCAACTCATACTCAAGTCGTAGAGTACTAGTCCACGCTGTAGCAGTAGTAGTCTAGGTTTCTATCATATAGTACTTTGAGAAACCACTACTACAGGTCCTGTTCTACGTATTCGAAATACGCTTATGTCATGAAGTGAGTGGACTACCCACTGGCTAAAGGTAAGCCATTCCCCATTTGGAATTCATAACATAATAACCTAAACATGATGAGGTTCCCAGTCTCATCAATAGGTTAAGAACAAATGTTTATGTGTTAAATAACCCGTGATCCATACCTTACTGTGAAAGACCACCATTCACATGGATCACTTATTTAGACACAATGGGTCTGTTCCAAACGAAAATCGTGCACAAACAAAAAGTAAATTCACAAACAATTTCTGAAAATAAATTCTTTTATTAAATAATTCGATTTTACATCAGAAACATAGTCTAAGAGGGCATACAATCCAACATTTAGTCGCTAATATATGAATATATGAATATGTATATAGATACATATATATAAACATATATACTAATATATATTAATATATACATATTAATATATATATACACACAGATATATATATATATATATATATATACATACATACATACACTTTTGTATAGATATACATATACACATATTAGCAACTAAGTTAAAAATTTTTTTGCGCTCATATTATAAATATTTAAAATTTAGAGATCAATTTTGTAAAATTATTTAAGGTCATATTGGAAATATTCAAAAAATTAGGAACCAAATTGTAATTTTTGGGGGTCATATTGTAAATATTTAAAAATTTAGGGACTAATTTAAAAATTGGTTAGCCTTATATTATAACTAATTTAAAATAGAGACAAATACAATATTTTTGGGGTCATGTTATACATATACACACATATATATATGTGTGTGTGTACTTTTATTATATATTCACACAAAGACACACACACACACACACACACACACATATATATATATATATATATATATATATATCAACATGATAGCCAGATCTTCTAGTATATTTAGAAATATAAGTATATCAAATAAATTATCCAATCATTAGATGTGTTAGAATTGTTAAAAACTATCTTGACTAAATTTGAAGGTAATTGGATATATTTTGCCCCATAATCTAGTATAGTCTCTATATAAAAGCCCAAAACATAATGCATGTAGAAATATAAGCATATCGAAGTAATGATCCAACCATTTGATGGGTTAAAATTACTATAAAAATTATCATGTCAAAATTTGAAGGTAAGTAGATATATATATATATATATATATATATATATATTTATAAAAGCTCAAAATCTAACACATTTATAAATATAAGCATACCAAATTTATGATCCAACCGTTAGATCTATTAAAATTACAAATATATATATATATATATATATATGTATGTATGTATGTATCCTGACTAAATTTGAAGGTAATCAGATGTGTTTTCCCCCATAATTTAGTATAATCTCTATATAAAAGACTAAAACCTAACGCATTTAGAAATATAAGCATATCAAATAAATAATCCAATAGTTAGATTTGTTAAAATTATTAAAAAACATATCATATCAAAAATTCAAGTTAATCAGATATGTTTTTCTGCATAATCTAGCATGATCACTTTATAAAAGACTAGAACCTACCGCATTTCGAAATAAAAGCATATCAAATTAATTATTCAACCATTAGATCTATTAAAATTGCTAAAAAATGTATCTAGACTAAATTTGAAGATAATAAAATATGTTTTTCCCCATAATCTAGTGTAATCTCTATACGGAAGGCAAAAACCTAACCTATTTAGAAACATAAGCATATTGAATTGTTGATCCAACCATTAGATCTGTTAAAATTATTAAAAAAAAGTAAGTTTTCAAAATTTAAAGGTTATCGGATATGTTTTTCTACATAATCCAGCATAATCTCTTCATAAAAGCCCAAAACCTAACGCATTTAGAAACATAAGCATATCAAATTAATGATCTAGCCGTTAGATCTTTTAAAATTACTAAAATTTGTATCTTGACAAAATTTAAAGGCAATCATAAATGTTTTGTCCATAATCTCTATTTAAAAGCCTAAAACCTAACGCATTTAGAAATATAAGCATATTGAATTTTTTATACAATCGCTAGATCAGTTAAAATTACTAAAAAACGTATTTCATCAAAATTTGAAGGTAACCGGATATGTTTTTTTTTACAAAATATAGCATAGTCCCATTATGAAAGCCTAAAACCTAATGGATCTAGAAGCATAACCATATCAAATTAAAGATCCAACCATTAGATCTATTAAAATTCCTAAAAAAATGTATCCTGACTAAATTTGAAGGTAATCAGATTTGTGTTTCCTTATAATCGAGTATAATCTCTAGATAAAAGCCCAAAACCTAATACATTTTGAAGTATAAGCATATCGAATTAATGACCCAACCGTTAGATCTATTAAAACTACTATAAAAAATGTATTTTGACTAAATTTGAAGGTAATCAGATATATTTTTTCCCATAATCTGGTATGATCATAAAAGCCCAAAGCCTAATGAATTTAGAAATATAGGCATATCGAATTATTGATCCAACCATTAAATCTGTTAAAATTATTTTTAAAAAATATATATATTTTTCAAATTTGAAGGTAATCGAATATGATTTTCTACATAATATAGCGTAATCACTGTATAAAAGCTCAAAACCTATTGCATTAAGAAACATAAGCATTTCAAATTAATGATCCAATCATTAGATCTATTAAAGTTGCTAAAAAAAGCATCTTGTCCAAATTTGAAGGTAATTGAATATGTTTTGCCATATAATTTAGCATAATGTCTATATAAAAGCCTAAAACCTAATGTATTTAGAAAAATAAGCATATCCAATTAACAATCCAACCGTTAAATCTGCAAAAATCGCTAAAAAAAGGTATCATGTCCAAATTTGAAGGTAATCATATATGTTTTGCCACATACTATATCATAATCTCTATATAAAAGTCCAAAACCTAATGCATTTAAAAATATAAGCATATCAAATTAATGATCCAACTGTTAGATCCATTAAAGTTGTTTGAAAAAGTATTTTAGGAGCAATTTGTCAATTTTTGGGTCATTTTGTAATTTTATAAAATTAATGACCAAATTGTAAAATTTTTTAGATCATATTGAAAATATTTAGAAATTTAAAAACTAATTTATAAAATTTTTGGGGACATTTGTAAATATAAATTTAAAGATCATTTTGCAAATTTTTTGGAGTCATTTTATATTTATACAAAACTTAAGGACCAACTGCTAAAATTTTTGGAGTCATATTGTAAATATTAAAAAATTTAACGACTAATATTAGCTAGGAAATTCAAATTTTTTGGCTAAAGATATAACTAATAGGGATGAATGTTTATATTTTTAATTAGGAATAAATTTTTGTCACTGATGATATAGCAGTAGTGAGGAAAATTTTGTTTGGAAATGAATTTTGGTCACTATTGATGTTTCATTAGCGAGAAAACTTAAATTTTCTTTGCTAATAAATTTATTTCCTAGCTAAACCCATCACTTTTAGCTAGGAAATAAAAATTTTGTCGCTGAAGGTCGTAATCGGTAGTGAAAGAATTTTTGTCGCTAAAGAAAAATTTTCCTCCCTTTAGAGACAAAAAAATTTCCCTGGCTAAAGTTTCGTCACCGATGTATCAATTTCTTGTAGTGACATTGACGTCTGCAAGCTTTTGATTTGCTCAATGTTGAACAAAATGTATTATTAGATGATGTGAGACAGGGTTTTCATGTAGTCTTGCCCTTCACATTGAGACTATGTGTGTTTTCTAAAGAAATCTTTATAGTGCCTTATCATACATGTGATTATCCAAGCGCAATTGGTTTTAGGATCTTGATAAACGCCTTAAATCCCCATCCTTACCAAAATGGATTAACCATACTTAGCACAATAAATTAATCTCTAGTCCAATTCTTTAGCTAATCCAACCTGATTAACTAAGTACTTAGTGCCACTTATATTAATCGTATCTTAGACAGAAAGCAAGATTGATAACCACAACAAGGCATATCCAATATCAAATCACATATAACATTTAGGTTTGATCATATGTAAATTGAAATACACAATTCTCTATTAAGTTGATCATGATATTAGTTGCAACTTCATTAAATTAATAAATGCTACTTAGAGAAAATCAATGAACGATTAATAATCTTAACGATGCAATCATGTCTTTTAAAAGATGTTAGACGCTTATAATTGAAATCAGCTCTGTTGCTAAATATGAAATCTATAATTGCATAAATACTCAAGAGTTGATCTTAATAATATATAAGATAGTGTTAAGTATGAAAATATCATATTTTTATGTTGCTTTTATTTAAATTTTGTATGATATTTTATGCGATTATGAATAGTTCATACTTATTTTGTGTTCCTATGTGTTTTTAGGTCGTGTTGGTGAAAGATGAGTAAAACAATGGCTTGAATGATCAATTTTGTAATCATGAGGATTGCCAAAAAGATTTGAAAGGAGTCAGAACGTGATTTAGAGCATTATAGAAGTTTGCGGAGTGTGTATGGCTTACTTTAGCATGGCCAGTAGCACAACCGTGCAAAAAGCAGCATGACCATGTCACACACCGTGCAGAACACGGAAAATTGAAAACTCTCAAAATTTATGCAAAAATTGTTGCACGGCTGTGCATAACTTATTTAATGTCATCTATATAAATATATATAGAGAGAGAGCTTGAGCGTGTGTGTGCGCACGCAAAGGTAGGATTTAGAGCAGAGAAGAGTTGCAAGTACCAATAACATAATCCTAAGACAAACACACAACTAAAAATTCACCATTATTAGAAAATGATCATTACGGCTATTCACTTTTGGCTTGCTAAGGGAAGGTCAAAAGCAAATACTCCCTCCGTTTTATAGTCTTTTAGCCATTTGCACACAGATTAAGAATATTAAAATCAATAAATATTTTTTAGTTATATTTTAAATTTATCCCTAATAAATATAAGGATGAGTAATCATTTACGGATTTTTTTTTCTCTTTTTATTAAATATAATTTCACTAAACTTAAGGATAATATTGAAAAATATTAATTATTGATGTATAAAAATGTGTATAGAGTCAAATATTATGAAATAAAATACAAAGGCTAAAATGTCAAACAATATGAAATTCAGGGAATTGTACATTACCACGATTAGAATTAAGGCAGAGGCAGAGTTGCAAAACTTTCAGTTTACGGACTTTGAAAGTTAGACGTTGCAAGGCAAATATATGCTTCATTTTCTCAGTGGACCGGCGGTTGGGAGGATTTTTTTTATATCATTTATCCCGTTTTGTATATTTTTAGTTTTCTGATAGTTATTTATTATGCATATAACATATCTATAATTGAATAAAATTTTGAAAACAAACATTTGAAAGGCAATGAAAAAAATTATTCAATTTGTGTATGAACTTAGCATAATATGTAAGATATGTAAATTAAATAGTAATCCTACCAGTTCAGAGGGATACCCTTTTTTTTTCCACAAATATATACATATATATATATATATATAGATATATATATATACTTTAACGACATATTGTCTGTCCATTTTTTGATGGTTTCACTCAAACGAATTGCAATTTTTATAACATTGAAGAAAGCAAAAATGTAATCTGAAAATTTCATTTTGCTTTTTTATTTCTGTCTCGTTCTTGAAAATCAAACAAAAAATAGAAAGAACGCCAGATGTGGAGGTCCATCCGAAAGCCTTCAACATCTTGTACAAATTTTCAACCGAACATAGACAAATAACAAATGGTTAAGTGATGTCAAAAGTATTCTCCCAACCACTGGTCAACGGAGAAAGTGAAGCATATATTTGCCTTTCAACATCTAACCTTCAAAGCCTATAGACTGAAAATTTTCGCACTGACATTCTAAGCCTCTAGTCTAAATTGCATTGTGGAGGCTATACCGTAAAGGCATTGAGGTAAATATGTATAGTAATATACATGCGCTAGCTGATAGTTGAAGTCTGTTGCAAAAACAATAATAATAGAATAAATTAAAAATAGAAAATTAAAATACATAATATTTACAGAGTTTAATCAATGTGACTTACATCCAAAAAAAAAAAATTATTTTTTCAGAAAAACTTTTGCAAAGAGATTGATTACAGTATTAAAATCTACAACTGCATACTTATACCATAACTTAATTAAACATATTCGAATAGCTCCAAGATAAGGAAAAAAATATATGTTGTGCCGTACCACCAGGGGTATAGCTACCATCACAAACTTATTTGAAAATTTTAACAGATCTCCACCCTTATTAATAAAGAACCATTTTCAGCCCCTTCCCCCCCCCCCCAAAAAAAAGTCCAATTAGATAATCACAGTAATTCAAAATTTCATTCCTGGCGCATCCAATAAAGGAGTTGAATTGACCAAAATACTATTGAATTGTCCCTTATAATGGTAGAGATGGATGAATGGATGGGCAACAGTGAATAATTGGGGGCAAAAGCTTGACAGATAATAGTTCGAGTATAAAAACAAAAAATTAGTAAAACATCAAGGGCAAGTTTAATTTGATACAATGGCATGTTTAGTTTCAATGAAAAAAAAAAAAAAAGTTCCATTAAAATTTGAGAGTGTAATACAATTATTGTCTCATCTGACCAAAGAAATCATCAAATATCAAATAATCAAAACGGTTTAGGAAAATATCAAATGGCATGTTTAGGAAAACCAAATATCAAATGGCATAGTGACCCTCGCAAGGAACTTTTAGGAAAACGGTTTAGGAAAATATCAAATGCCATGTTTATTTGCGAGGGACTCTTCTATCCAAGCAAAGTGATCCTAGCAAAATCATAACAATTTGCAAGAGTTTTGCAAGAGATATAAAATCGTTGCAATTTTGCAACGATTTTATAAAGAATTTTTATGCCCTAGAAAAATATTCGCAATTTGCGAGGATTATCGTCGCCGTCGCAAAATCGACGCAGTTTGTGATGAAATTTTCTAGCCCTCGTTAAATCGTCGCAAATTGCTAGAATTTTGCTAAAATTTTTTTATTTTTATTATTATATTTATTTTAAATTATTAGTTCCCTGTAAATCAGTCTTGAAACACTGTACAAACAAATGCCAAAACTACGTTCATAATCTAAAAAATAATATAAAAAATTAAAACTAAGTCTGAATAAATATAATTAAAATATTGAAACATAATATATTATAAAGTATTACAAAGTATGAATATATTACGAAATGCCAATACTCGCAAATATCATTCCAAAACAATGACATTTGTATAACACCAGACATAGATATCGCGACAATTAGACAAAATTAGTGTAAAAATTTGTATGTGATGGAATTTAAAATAAAAGAAATTAAAAGATTTTGAAATGTGAAACAAATAATAATAAGGATTGAAATTTTGAATAAAAAAAAAATTTAAAATTTGACATGAGATAGTAATGATGTAATAGATTTCAGGAATCCCTCACCATTAACTATATAAATTGTGAGGGGAATCCAACATTTGAATTCTTCATGCATATTGATAGCTTGTGAACTTCTTCATGCAAACATATTAATAAAGGGAATTACTTAGAAAAACATTTTTTCCACAATTCTAAACATCACACAACGATCACATAAGAAAAATTGCAGCAATTACAGCCATTTGTACGAGTAAATTAATTTCCAACATTCAACACAAAATTCTACTTTTACTCTAAAATAGGGGTTAAAATCATTTATTTAATTAACCAAGGAAACCATTTTATTTTAAAAAATAAACCTCCAGTTTAAAACCTACATATGTTAGGTGATGTTAGGTGTTTGTTGTAGATTTTTTTATAAAAGAGAGTTTATATTAAAATATATTAAAAAATTTTATTGGGGAACTAATTAAATATTTAATTATAAGAAATATGTGGGTCGCAAATTGTGAGGGCTTTGGATGGACATTCAAAAAAAAAATTTAAAATATTTTTTTCAAAAAACAATTGCTGTCACAAAACCCTCACAAATTGTGAGGGGTTTGCAATGGACATTAAAAAAAAATTTTAAAAATATTTTTTTAAAAAATAATTGGCTGTCGCAAAACCCAAGCAAATTGCGAGGGTTTTGCCATAGATGTTGAAAATATTTTATTAAAAAAACCATTGTAAAACCCTCGCAATTTGTGAGGGCTTAAAGGCCGTTGCAAAACCCTCGCAAATTGCAAGGGCTTTGCGATGGACATTTAAAATTTTTTAAAAAATATTTTTTTAAAAAAAAAATTGACCATCGCAAAACTCTCGCAATTTGTGAGGATTTTGCGATGCACTTTCAAAATATTTTATTTAAAAAATCCATCGCAAAACCCTCGCAATTTGTGAGGATTTAAACACCGTCACAAAATCCTCGCAAATAGCGACGGGTATTTGGTCGTCGTAAAATTGTCGCAATTACGAGGATTTTGCGACGGTGTTGGTCAACTCGCCAGTTAATTGATAATCGTTGCAAAATGGTTGGCGGTTAGCGATGGTACTATAGCCATCGCAAAAAATTCATCGCAAAAAGTGATTTTTGCTATAGTGTATTATCCTAATTCAATAGGATGAAATTTAGCAAACACATAAACTAAAGTTTCAATAATTTTTTTGAAATTAGACATATCATATATAATTTTGTCAAAAATCTAAATACCATGCAAATTTAAGTTTAAAAAACCTAAAATAAAATTCACAAAATTGTACCAATATTTTTTTCTTAAAAAAAAAAAAAAGCAAAGTCACAATTATTTTTTTTTTTATCATCTTTCCCTAAAATAACGGATTGGTTTGCTGTTGAATATATTAGGGTAAGATGATAAAATATTAGTAAAATTTCGTGTTTTTATTTTAGGACTGTTATGTTTGAATTTGTATCGTATTTATATTTTGGCTATGTGTTAGGTTCCATGCGCTAAAGGGTTATTTTAGGCATTTTATAATTAATATTTGGTAAAATAGACATTTTATTACTCCTTTCGTCCCCTCTAAATTGACGGTGTTTGACTTAGCACGATATTTTATACGAAATTAAAAGTTGTAATATAATAATAATAAAAATAAGAAATATGTGGGTCTCATAATACTTTGTGTCAAATATAAATATATAAAATAATATACGTGAGGTATATTAATTATTTGATAATATATAATATATTAAAAATTTTCCTCCCTTTAGAGACAAAAAAATTTCCCTGGCTAAAGTTTCGTCACCGATGTATCAGTTTCTTGTAGTGACATTGACGTCTGCAAACTTTTGATTTGCTCAATGTTGAACAAAATGTATTATTAGATGATGTGAGACAGGGTTTTCATGTAGTCTTGCCCTTCACATTGAGACTATGTGTGTTTTCTAAAGAAATCTTTATAGTGCCTTATCATACATGTGATTATCCAAGCGCAGTTGGTTTTAGGATCTTGATAAACGCCTTAAATCCCCATCCTTACCAAAATGGATTAACCATACTTAGCACAATAAATTAATCTCTAGTCCAATTCTTTAGCTAATCCAACCTGATTAACTAAGTACTTAGTGCCACTTATATTAATCGTATCTTAGACAGAAAGCAAGATTGATAACCACAACAAGGCATATCCAATATCAAATCACATATAACATTTAGGTTTGATCATATGTAAATTGAAATACACAATTCTCTATTAAGTTGATCATGATATTAGTTGCAACTTCATTAAATTAATAAATGCTACTTAGAGAAAATCAATGAACGATTAAGAATCTTAACGATGCAATCATGTCTTTTAAAAGATGTTAGACGCTCATCATTGAAATCAGCTCTGTTGCTAAATATGAAATCTATAATTGCATAAATACTCAAGAGATGATCTTAATAATATAAAAGATAGTGTTAAGCATGAAAAAAATCATATTTTTATGTCGCTTTTATTTAAATTTTGTATGATATTTTATGCGATTATGAATAGTTCATACTTATTTTGTGTTCCTACGTGTTTTTGGCCGTGTTGGTGAAAAATGAGTAAAACAATGGCTTGAATGATCAATTTTGTAATCATGAGGATTGCCAAAATGATTTGAAAAGAGTTAGAACGTGATTTAGAGCATTATAGAAGTTTGCGGAGTATGTATGGCTTACTGCACGGCCATGCAAAGTTAGGCATGGCCAGTAGCACAACCGTGCAAGAAGCAGCATGACCATGTCACACACTGTGCAGAACACGGAAAATTGAAAACTCTCAAAATTTATGCAAAAATTGTGGCACGGCTGTGCATAACTTATTTAATGTCATCTATATAAATATATATAGAGAGAGAGCTTGAGCGTGTGTGTGCGCACGCAAAGGTAGGATTTAGAGCAGAGAAGAGTTGCAAGTACCAATAACATAATCCTAAGACAAACACACAACTAAAAATTCACCATTATTAGAAAATGATCATTACGGCTATTCACTTTTGGCTTGCTAAGGGAAGGTCAAAAGCAAATACTCCCTCCGTTTTATAGTCTTTTAGCCATTTGCATACAGATTAAGAATATTAAAATCAATAAATATTTTTTAGTTATATTTTAAATTTATCCCTAATAAATATAAGGATGAGTAATCATTTACGGATTTTTTTTCTCTTTTTATTAAATATAATTTCACTAAACTTAAGGGTAATATTGAAAAATATTAATTATTGATGTATAAAAATGTGTATAGAGTCAAATATTATGAAATAAAATACAAAGGCTAAAATGTTAAACAATATGAAATTCAGGGAATTGCACATTACCACGATTAGAATTAAGGCAGAGGCAGAGTTGCAAAACTTTCAGTTTACGGACTTTGAAAGTTAGACGTTGCAAGGCAAATATATGCTTCATTTTCTCAGTGGACCGGCGGTTGGGAGGATTTTTTATATCATTTATCCCGTTTTGTATATTTTTAGTTTTCTGATAGTTATTTATTATGCATATAACATATCTATAATTGAATAAAATTTTGAAAACAAATATTTTAAAGGCAATTAAAAAAATTATTCAATTTGTGTATGAACTTAGCATAATATGTAAGATATGTAAATTAAATAGTAATCCTACCAGTTCAGAGGGATACCCTTTTTTTTTTCCACCAAAATATATATATATATATATATATATATATATATATATATATATATACTTTAACGACATATTGTCTGTCCATTTTTTGATGGTTTCACTCAAACGAATTGCAATTTTTATAACATTGAAGAAAGCAAAAATGTAATCTGAAATTTTCATTTTGCTTTTTTATTTCTGTCTCGTTCTTGAAAATCAAACAAAAAATAGAAAGAACGCCAGATGTGGAGGTCCATCCGAAAGCCTTCAACATCTTGTACAAATTTTCAACCGAACATAGACAAATATTACAAATGGTTAAGTGATGTCAAAAGTATTCTCCCAACCACTGGTCAACGGAGAAAGTGAAACATATATTTGCCTTTCAACATCTAACCTTCAAAGCCTATAGACTGAAAATTTTCGCACTGACATTCTAAGCCTCTAGTCTAAATTGCATTGTGGAGGCTATACCGTAAAGGCATTGAGGTAAATATGTATAGTAATATACATGCGCTAGCTGATAGTTGAAGTCTGTTGCAAAAACAATAATAATAGAATAAATTAAAAATAGAAAATTAAAATACATAATATTTACAGAGTTTAATCAATGTGACTTACTTCCAAAAAAAAAATTATTTTTTCAGAAAAACTTTTGCAAAGAGATTGATTACAGTATTAAAATCTACAACTGCATACTTATATCATAACTTAATTAAACATATTCGAATAGCTCCAAGATAAGGAAAAAAATATATGTTGTGCCGTACCACCAGGGGTATAGCTACCATCACAAACTTATTTGAAAATTCTAACAGATCTCCACCCTTATTAATAAAGAACCATTTTCAGCCCCTTCACCCCCCCCCCCAAAAAGTCCAATTAGATAATCACAGTAATTCAAAATTTCATTCCTGGCGCATCCAATAAAGGAGTTGAATTGACCAAAATACTATTGAATTGTCCCTTATAATGGTAGAGATGGATGAATGGATGCGCAACAGTGAATAATTGGGGGCAAAAGCTTGACAGATAATAGTTCGAGTATAAAAACAAAAAATTAGTAAAACATCAAGGGCAAGTTTAATTTGATACAATGGCATGTTTAGTTTCAATGAAAAAAAAAAAAAAGTTCCATTAAAATTTGAGAGTGTAATACAATTATTGTCTCATCTGACCAAAGAAATCATCAAATATCAAATAATCAAAACGGTTTAGGAAAATATCAAATGGCATGTTTAGGAAAACCAAATATCAAATGGCATAGTGACCCTCGCAAGGAACTTTTAGGAAAACGGTTTAGGAAAATATCAAATGCCATGTTTATTTGCGAGGGACTCTTCTATCCAAGCAAAGTGATCCTAGCAAAATCGTCACAATTTGCAAGAGTTTTGCAAGAGATATAAAATCGTTGCAATTTTACAACGATTTTATAAAGAATTTTTATGCCCTAGAAAAATATTCGCAATTTGTGAGGATTATCGTCGCCGTCGCAAAATCGTCGCAGTTTGTGATGAAATTTTCTAGCCCTCGTTAAATCGTCGCAAATTGCGAGAATTTTGCTAGAATTTTTTTATTTTTATTATTATATTTATTTTAAATTATTAGTTCCCTGTAAATCAGTCTTGAAACACTGTACAAACAAATGCCAAAACTACGTTCATAATCTAAAAAATAATATAAAAAATTAAAATTAAGTCTGAATAAATATAATTAAAATATTGAAACATAATATATTATAAAGTATTACAAAGTATGAATATATTACAAAATGCCAATACTCGCAAATATCATTCCAAAACAATGACATTTGTATTACACCAGACATAGATATCGCGACAATTAGACAAAATTAGTGTAAAAAATTGTATGTGATGGAATTTAAAATAAAAGAAATTAAAAGATTTTGAAATGTGAAACAAATAATAATAAGGATTGAAATTTTGAATAAAAAAAAATTAAAATTTGACATGAGATAGTAATGATGTAATAGATTTCAGGAATCCCTCACCATTAACTATATAAATTGTGAGGGGAATCCAACATTTGAATTCTTCATGCATATTGATAGCTTGTGAACTTCTTCATGCAAACATATTAATAAAGGGAATTACTTAGAAAAACATTCTTTCCACAATTCTAAACATCACACAATGATCACATAAGAAAAATTGCAGCAATTACAGCCATTTGTACGAGTAAATTAATTTCCAACATTCAACACAAAATTCTACTTTTACTCTAAAATAGGGGTTAAAATCATTTACTTAATTAACCAAGGAAACCATTTTATTTTAAAAAATAAACCTCCAGTTTAAAACCTACATATGTTAGGTGATGTTAGGTGTTTGTTGTAGATTTTTTTATAAAAGAGAGTTTATATTAAAATATATTAAAAAATTTTATTGGGGAGCTAATTAAATATTTAATTTTTTAGAAATATGTGGGTCGCAAATTGCGAAGGCTTTGGATGGATATTCAAAAAAAAATTTTAAAATATTTTTTTCAAAAAACAATTGCTGTCGCAAAACCCTCACAAATTGTGAGGGCTTTGCAATAGACATTCAAAAATATTTTTTAAAAAAATAGTTGCCTGTCGCAAAACCCAAGCAAATTGCGAGGGTTTTGCCATAGATGTTGAAAATATTTTATTAAAAAAACCATTGCAAAACCCTCGCAATTTGTGAGGGCTTAAAAGCCGTTGCAAAACCCTCGCTAATTGCAAGGGCTTTGCGATGGACATTTAAAATTTTTTAAAAAATATTTTTTTAAAAAAAACAATTGGCCATCGCAAAACTCTCGCAATTTGTGAGGATTTTGCGACGCACTTTCAAAATATTTTATTTAAAAAATCCATCGCAAAACCCTCGCAATTTGTGAGGATTTAAACACCGTCACAAAACCCTCACAAATAGGGACGGGTATTTGGTCGTCGTAAAATTGTCGCAAATTACGAGGATTTTGCGACGGTGTTGGTCAACTCGCCAGTTAATTGATAATCGTTGCAAAATGGTTGCTGTTAGCGACGGTACTATAGCCATCGCAAAAAGTGATTTTTGCTATAGTGTATTATCCTAATTCAATAGGATGAAATTTAGCAAACACATAAACTAAAGTTTCAATAATTTTTTTGAAATTAGATATATCATATATAATTTTGTCAAAAACATAAATACCATGCAAATTTAAGTTTAAAAAACCCAAAATAAAAATCACAAAATTGTACCAATATTTTTTTCTTAAAAAAAAAAAATGCAAAGTCACAATTTTTTTTTATCATCTTTCCCTAAAATAACAGATTGGTTTGCTGTTGAATATATTAGGGAAAGATGATAAAATAATAGTAAAATTTCGTGTTTTTATTTTAGGACTGTTATGTTTGAATTTGTATCATATTTATATTTTGGCTATGTGTTAGGTTCCATGCACTAAAGGGTTATTGTAGGCATTTTATAATTAATATTTGGTAAAATAGACATTTTATTACTCCTTTCGTCCCCTCTAAATTGACGGTGTTTGACTTAGCACGATATTTTATACGAAAGTAAAAGTTGTAATATAATAGTTATAAAAATAA
This sequence comes from Voacanga thouarsii, assembly GCA_026120185.1. Classification (NCBI taxonomy): domain Eukaryota; kingdom Viridiplantae; phylum Streptophyta; class Magnoliopsida; order Gentianales; family Apocynaceae; genus Voacanga; species Voacanga thouarsii. The sequence continues at coordinate 101,997 of JANUWF010003224.1, forward strand.
GAAATATGTGGGTCTCATAATACTTTGTGTCAAATTTAAATATATAAAAATAATATACATGAGGTATATTAATTATTTGATAATATATAATATATTAAAAATATTCCTCTTAAGAAAAGGATTAATTTTTTTGGGACAACATAAAATAGTAAGTAAATCAATTCATTGGGAATGGAGGGGGCACAAAAGTAACTTTCGTTAGTCAATATTATTATTGAAACAGTCAATGGATCTCTAACGTATTTTTTAAAAATTGGGATACTAAGATGCCACTACCCCTAACTTTAGAGAGATAAATTGTAATAAACCCTTATGTTTATGTAACCAATGCATTATCTGTTAAGTTTTCTTGGACCCATATTTAATTGCTGATTTTTTTTTTTTTTACTTTTGTAATAGGAAATGAATAATTTTGATTTTAATAAGTAATTTTTTTCCCACTTATCGTACCGGCCACAACAGTTTTCCAAGATTCGCCATCAATGAAATTTTTGTGGAAATGCTAGAAGCCTAAATAATACTACTTTTGTTGACAGATGTGTTTACTTCATTGTCTTCTAAATTTCCCACGATTTCCCTCAGTGCCTACTAATTTCTCTAATTCAACTTATTCACCAATTAATCTCTTCCTTGCACGTTTCCGAAATATCGTCAAACAGTATCAGTCCACGCCAGAGCTGCTCTTCTTTCTCAGCATCTATATAAAGAAGGCTAAACTGGTCCCCAACCCAGACAACACTCTTGACAATCGAATTACGTAGATTCATCATTATCGATAGAGACCGATCATGGCTTCTTCAACTGCAAATTACTCTGATGAGATTGTTTTCGATCTTCACCCATACATCAGAGTCTATAAAGACGGAAAAGTAGAAAGACTTCATGACACCCCATATGTTCCGCCATCGCTTGAAGATCCAGCCACCGGTGTATCCTGGAAAGACGTCCCAATTTCATCCGACGTTTCAGCTAGAATCTACCTTCCGAAGATCAGCGAAGATGAAAAGAAAAAGCTCCCCATTTTCATCTATTTCCACGGTGCAGGCTTCTGTCTGGAATCAGCCTTCAAATCATTTTTCCACACTTATGTTAAGCATGTTGCTGCAGAAGCCAAAGCTGTCGCAGTTTCAGTTGAGTACAGACTCGCCCCTGAGCACCATTTACCTGCAGCTTATGAAGATTGCTGGACTGCACTTCAGTGGGTGGCTTCCCACGATGGTCTTGACAACTCCAGCCTCAAGAAAGCAGAGCCTTGGATAGTCAACCATGGCGACCTCAACAAGCTTTACTTGGGGGGTGATAGTCCTGGTGGAAATATTGTGCACAACGTACTCATTAGAGCTGGTAAGGAGAGCTTGCATGGCGGAGTGAAAATCCGGGGTGCAATCCTTTATTACCCTTATTTCTTGATCAGGACAAGCAACAGACAGAGTGATTATATGGAGATTGACTATAGAGCCTACTGGAAGTTGGCTTATCCATCTGCTCCTGGTGGCACTGACAACCCAATGATAAACCCAGTAGCTAAGAATGCTCCTGATTTGGCCGGATATGGATGTTCGAGGCTGCTAGTTTCCATGGTCCCGGACGAGACCAGAGATATAACCCTTCTCTACCTTGAGGCATTGAAGAAGAGTGGGTGGAAAGGTGAATTGGAAGTGGCGGACTACGAAGCACATTTCTTTGACTTATTCAACCCTGAAAATGAGGTGGGCAGGATTTGGATCAAACGTTCAAGCGCTTTCATCAACAAGGAGTAACTTCGTTCTCTCTTGAATTCAATAAATGGGTTAGGGTGTACCCCTAATTCCCATCTGGTCAAAGTTTTATTGAAATGTTTTTCTTTTGATATTCCTTGAGACCTCAATTAAAGCCTCTTGTACCAATCCTTGTATTTTCTGCATTTTCAATAAAACAAAGATTGCCAAATCCTCACCAAACATGGTGGTTAAAAGAAAGCTTATTTCGGACCAGATGGGCTACAGATTTGTTATCGTGGCTCTCGAAATTTCTTGAAACTATGTAAATGGGTGATTTCTTGAAAAAACTATATATAGTAATACTATATGTTGGCAGAATTCCTTTATATAGGATCATAAAACTAACAAATATTGATAGAAACAAAGTTTGTTGCTTAATACAAGATTATCACTTCTGTGGAGAAGATGTAGTAATTTTTTGTTACGTCACGATGATTCCTGTGAGGTGTTTGAATTCAAATTAAGGTGGAGATTTGAAAAAAAATTGTTGTATTCTAATTCTATTAAGGTTAGAAATACTACTTATCTATTGGGAAGCAGACATTTCTCTTCAAATTGGAAACATGTTTAAAATCATTAAGTATTCTAACAATATTATGATGCATCTTGATACACATTATGCATTTACCAATAATTTTGCAAGCAATGCACGTAACACTTGTGGCTAGTTTAGTCATTAATTAATTTATTACTTTAATTCATTTTAATTTCATTGGTGCTAAATTTGTCACTACAAGAAAATTATTATACTGTCCTGGAAATTTGTTACGGAAAAAATTCAGTAGTAATCTGTCACGGATTTGTCACAAAAGAAGACAAGACATAGCAAATTACCACGGCAATATAACTGTAGCAAAAATTTTAAGTGAAGTATATGTGGCAATCTACTACGGATTTTCCACGGATAGCTTATTTAACATTGCTTCTATGGTACATTGCCACAAATTTACCACGAAAAGTATTTCTACATAAAGTACCGTGGCAAATCCGTGACAATTTCCCACGGATTTGCCATGGACAGCTTATTTTCATATTACTTCCATGGTAAATTCGCAACAGATTGCGACGGATTTGCCATGGTTCCCTCGCAATATTTCTCCTTGAATGGTGCTACCAACTTGAACTATTGGCAGCAAATCCGTGGCAAATTGCAACGGAAAAAGAGTTCCCTCACAAAAATTCCTTAGTGAGGAAGTTATTTGCCCCTGACAAATTGGCAGATTTCTTGTACTGTGTTTGAGAGATGAATTTTGGGTGTAGAAGCATAAAATAAAATGATGTGTTTTAAGAAAATGAAACTTAAGAAAATAACGACTACTTTTCGCTCTACTATTTATGAAAATTAGTCCAAACCCTTTGAAAATGATATCAAATAGTTTCCAACACTAATAATTTTAGTTTAGAAGCTCTTCTATGCATATTCTGAGTTAAATATTAGCTTCAAGGAAATTTTTATTTTTGGAAAGTTATATTAAAAAAACTTACTTTTAGATGATATAAAGAAAATTTTCGAAGTCCATAAACTTTATAAAACTTATTGTGAGTTTTGTTTACTATTAGCACCATCAATTTGCCCTTAATTGATTTATTTTATCAAAGTAGTGAAGTCAAATTATAAATTTCTAAAACTGATGATCTTTTTTTAAAAGCTCCCTTCTTGAATTTTTCTTGCTTCATTTTGATGATTTTATGAAATTTGTTGAATAATTTTTCTGGCTTCGTTTTGATGATTTTATGAAATTTGTTGAATAAATATTGATATACTATTTATCATAGTTAAATATTTTTCATGGTTTAATTTGTATTAATTTGACATAGTCAGCAAGAGAGTAATGTTGAAAATTTTCTAGAATTAGTTGTTTTGGTGAGAGGGTAGAAATCAGCTCAATTTCAAACCTCCCTACTTTTCTGTCCTTACCATGTTTTAGAGAAACTTATCTTGTGTTCATTGGTCTACTTCATAATTTGGAGGACTAAATTAGAACCAATTGTTAAAATTATTACTATTTCTCATTTCCAGTACTGCATTTTAGTTTTTCAAAAGTGCAAATCCCAAACATGAAATGCGTTTCCTTCCCTGAATCTAAACACCAAAAAACAGGGTTTATTGTTGAAACATAATGGGAAATCTTGAGAATGGGTCATTTTGAACTTCTAATGGTTTTCTATTTCATTTAATGATTCTTGGAATAGCCTACTCTTCTAATTAGTGGGTCAGTGTGCATAAATGGGTGAACTAAGGATCAAAGGAGCAAGATATGCTACAATTGAGTAATTCACTTCTAATTTTGATTTGTTGCTGGTGCAGAGCTCTGGTTAAGCTTTTGGTCTAAGGTGCACTATGATTCCATTGATGAATTGTGGGGTATGCATGACCATGAGCTGATTACCCAAAAAAAAAAAAAGCAAAAAAAAAAAAAAGGCAAAAGTAAAGGCTATATGTAGCTTGATGCTAATTACTTTCAAATTTGATGAACTCTGGAATTGTTTTTCACTACTTAGATGCTCCAGTACAGTACACTGCGAGAAGGAAGCATTGGTTGTTATAGAGGAAGAAATAATAATTGGTCTTAATCTAGATATGGATAGTATCCTTGGATATGACATGTAGCATGTTAAATATGTACATAAAGCTCAATTAAGTGCATTGTATAAATGCTAATGATGCTTTTGCACGTAACTTATTGTCTCAATATGTGATCTCGTTTTCCAATTGTACTTTCTTTTCTTTTCCAATTGTTGTTAGGCTGAAACCGAGCCCCCGCTTTCCTACTGGGCTGAAACTGGGTTGAAACCGAGCCCCCGCTTCTCCGCCGGGCCGGGACCGGGGATTATTTTGTCCCTGGTGGGCCGGGGGCGGGGATCCCCACCCCTCCCCATGTCGGGGACAGGCTAGGGACGAGGGGACTAGGGTTACACGGGGGCGGGCCCGGGAATTCTATTCCCCAGCCCCGTTGCCATTCCTAAATGCATCATTTACTCATTTTCTTCTTCTAATTTCAAACCAATTCCTTCAGAAATTTTCTATTGAATTTTTTTTAGCACCTGTCTGTGACTCTTGTGGAGGGCAGAGGAATATAATGAACACATGAGAATTCAATCACAAATGAAAATAATAATACAAGTAAATGAATAATTTAAATAATATTATAAAATTAGGGTAGTGTTAGAATAAAATCAACACACTACACACTAAGAAAATTCTAACTATTCTTTGCACAAAAATTTCTCTTCAAACTTCTCTCTTTCTTTCTCTCACAATTCTTTCTCTAATCTTTCTTTCACTAATCTTTTTTTCACAAAATGATGGTGTATTACAAGCTTAGAGAATAGCTCTATTTATAGAGCTCTAATTAGTGGAATACATCATGGCATACATCATCTTCAACTAATCTCAATTAATGGTGTCTCCACTAAATGGTGGACATCCATAAAAATCTTCTAATAATTCACATAAATCCATAATTAGTGGAGCCTCCACTAATTAATGGAGATTCCAATAATTCATAACACTCCCCCTTGGATGTCCATCCATACATAAAGAATATGCCTCGTTAAAACCTTACTAGATAAAAACCCGAGTGGGAAAAAAATCTAGTGAAGGAAAAAGAGTACACTATTCTATATGTTTGTTTATTACTCCCCACGATGAGATGATTCCTTTAAATCTTTAAACCGACGCATACCGATTTTATATCTCAACTTCTCAAATGTTGCAGTCGGTAAAGTCTTCGTGAAAATATCTGCGAGGTTATCACATGACCGAATTTGTAGCACACATCAATTTCACATTTCTTCTGGAGTTCATGAGTAAAGAAGAATTTTGGTGAAATATGTTTTGTCCGATCTCCTTTAATATATCATCCTCGTAATTGAACTATGCAAGCTGCATTGTCTTCATAAAGAGGAGTTGGAATATCTTTGATTGATGATAATCCACAACTTTCTCGGATATAATGAATCATGGATCTTAGCCATACACATTCTCGACTTGCTTCATGAATGGCTATAATTTCAGCATGATTTGAAGAAGTAGCTGCTATAGATTGTTTCGTAGAACGCCATGATATAGCAGTATTTTCACATGTAAATAGATAGCCCGTTTGAGAACGTGTTTTATGTGGATCAGATAAATAACCAGCATCTGCATAACCTATCAATGTTGGACTGGTTTTATTTGAATAAAATAATCCGAGATCAATTGTACCTTGGAGATATCGAAGGACTTGTTTAATTCCATTCCAATGTCGTCGTATTGGTGAAGAACTAAATCTTGCTAATAAATTGACAGCAAAAGCAATATCAGGTCGTGTATTATTAGCAAGATACATCAATGCACCAATTGCACTGAAATATGGTACTTCAGGACTAAGGAGTTCTTCATCATTTTCTTGAGGTCGGAAATGATCTTTATCCACATTTAATGATCGGACGATCATTGGAATACTCAATGGATGTGCTTTGTCCATGTAAAATATTTTTAGCACTTTTGCTGTATATGTTGATTGATGAATAAATGTTCCACTCTCCAGATGTTCAATTTGTAAACCAAGGCAAAATTTGGTTTTACCAAAATCCTTGATTTCGAATTCTCTTTTTAAATAATCAATTGTTTCTTGGAGCTCTTCAGGAGTTCCAATAAGATTAATATCATCAACATATATAGCTAATATCACAAATTTAGAACCAGATTTCTTAATAAAAACACATGGACATACCTGGTCATTTTTAAATCCCGCTTCCAATAAATATTCACTAAGACGAGTGAACCACATGCGCCCAGATTGCTTCAGGCCATATAATGATTTCTGCAACTTGATGGAGTAATTTTCACGAGGATAATGTTTATATGCTTCGGGCATATGAAATCCTTCGGGGATTTTCATGTAAACATCATTTTCTAAATTTTCATACAAGTAAGCGAGTGACAACATCTAATAGGCGCATATCTATCTTTTCATGTACTGCCAAACTGATAAGATATCGGAGTGTAATAGCATCAACAACAGGAGAATAAGTTTCATCATAATCAATGCCTGGTCTTTGTGAAAAACTTTGGGCTACTAATCGCGCTATATATCGAACGATTTCACTCTTTTCATTCCGCTTTCGCACAAATATCCATTTGTAGCCAACAGGTTTTACACCTTCTGGTGTTCGGATTGCAGGTCCGAAGACTTCACGTTTTGTCAGTGCATTTAACTCCGATTGAATCGCATCTTTCCATTGCAGCCAATCTTTTCTATACCGACATTCATCAACTGATATTGGTTCAGGATCATCATTATCCTGTGTAACATCAAGAGATATATTGTATGCAAATATATTATCAATAATAGTTTCTATCCGATTCCAACTTCTACCGAAAGTGGTATAATTGATAGAAATTTCAGTGTTACTTTCATCAACTTCTGGTTCTTTGTCATCAGTTCTCTCTTGGTCTTTATCATTCTTTTCTTCAATATGATCTTCTAGATCATTTAATCCTCTTTTCTTTCGAGGATTTTTATCTTTAGAACCAAGAGGTCGGCCATGCTTCTGGCATGCTTTTGGCTCAGCAGCTATATGTAAAATCTTTTGTTCTGTTGGAACTTCAATTAGAATAGCAGCATTTATAGCTGGAATATTCGATTTTGTAATTCTTCTAGAGTCAACAAAAGCGTCTGGCATTTGATTTGCAGTGCTTTACAAATGAATTATCTTTTGAACTTCAAGTTCAAACGCGCTTGTATGCGGATCAAGATAATTTAATGATGTTGTCCAATCACGATCTTTCTTGTACTGTTTCTGTTCTCCCCCTAATTTAGGGAATAATGATTTCACAATAGAATAAGAAAAGAGATATAAGAAAATGATGACAAGTAGGAAATGCCAAGAAAAATATCTCCCTTTTTTTTTTTCACTCTTCCCGGTACCGACTTTTCCTCTTCCTCTCTTGTTTTTTCTTCTCCTCCGACCCTCTACCTACCATCTACCTCTTTTTCTTCCTCATACAGATATATATATATATATGTATGTATGTATCGATATATATCTCAGTTATCAGTCATTAGTAAACATAAAAAACAAAAATCACAACGCAGATATGGAGACTCGTAATTCATTTGAGACATGGTCAAATTTTGACTCGGTTTCTGCAGCAGATGTTGATGTATATTTCTTTCCAAACTAACCGTTTCTGCCTAATTCGAACACAGAAGATTTTGATATGTTTTCCTTTCCAAACCAACCGCTTCCTCCTAATTTCAGGTGAGATACCTTTGAGGGCTTTCATTTGTTTTTAGTATGCTTGATAATGAAATTAAGCTCTCTTTTGGTTTATTTTTGATGTAAATCAGTGGATGTTTTGAACATACTGCTTTGGACCAAGTTGATCTGCCCCTACAAGAGACTGCTTTTGATACTGTTCCTCTTGATGCTATTCCTTTGAATGAGGATATGCTTGTGCATGATCCTTTCTACTCTCTAATGGATTTTGAACAAAGCCAGAATATGTTTCCAGGTTATTATACATTTAAACATGGATTTTGAATGGTATTACCTTTACTGATATTATTTTCTTTTTCTAGGAGAAATAATGAGTGATCTTGGCAACGAAGTCGGAGTAAGTACTCATGAAATGTATAATATCGAAATTCAAGATATTATTGCAGACAAAATTCCTGGGGAGAAGAAGATGATTAAGAGGCAGAGAGAGAAGAAGGGCAATAACTCCCAGACACTATCAAGGAAACAATTTCGCAATGACTTTTACCTACCAATCAAGAGCGCGACCAAAGAAGCTGAATATTGGCATAACCCGTCTCAAGAAAAGATGTAGGGAGTTAGGAATTCGTCGATGGCCTCACAGGAAATTGGTGAGCTTGGAGACCATATTCAAGAATGTTCAGGTTCTCTCTCATACATACTTATAACTTGCAAGTATGAAACTATGAAAGATTTATAAGTAAATAACCGATGATATCACTTCGATTTACAGGAGATGCAAAATAAAGAAGAAGGAGGACATATGGCTGAGAAGAAGTTGAAAGATGCCATTGCGATACTGGAATGTGAAAAACAGTTGGTGGAAGAAAGTCCTAATACGTAGTTAGAGGACCAAACACAGAAATTGAGACAAGCATGCTTCAAGGCCAAATATAATAAGAAATTTAATTATAATAAACTTAAGGATATTATAAAATCTCAGGACTCATTTCACAGTAATTTTACGGCTAATTCTGCTGCTAGTCTCAATGCTGGCTCAAAGGGGAAAGAAAAGGAAGAGGATGTCGAAAAAGAGGAGCTGAAGTCCATAATTACTAATTGTTTGTCTTCCTCTAATGTAAATATTGAAAAAGAACAATTACAAACCTTCATCTTACATTTGTCAGCTCAATTACAAAAGAGCAACTATAAGCATGTATCATCAAGTTCATATGAACACTAGTGATATGAATAAAAGATGTGATGCTTATTATTAATAGAAATATCTTTTTCCCTTATTATCTTTTCTGTTCCACTTCAGGTGGCCAGTATTTCTCTGTGATAAGGGAAATATCGAGTGTGTCCATGACCATAACCACGGCCACTGCCACAACTACGACTATAACGATGGCTTCTGCTGGAGCCAACGACATTCACTTCAGGAGTCTTTGTTGAGCCAGTTCATCTAGCTTCATGATTTCTCAATAATAACTCATGTTAAAGCTGTCAATTTTGGATACCCTTTTTCTCGATATTGTTACTGTAGAACATGAAAAGTGGAGAATGTCTTCTCCAATATAACTTCATCAGTAACTTTTTCTCCGTAAAATTTTTAACTAATATGTAGTTTTATACATCACGGAGTTCACGGTTTTACAATCTTGCAACTTCAGGTACAACCATTCATACCGTGCAGTGGGTAGTACGACCATCTTCAGGTGGTCAAATCTTTCTTTTTATCCACATGACATATGGATCTCCTTTTTTTTAGCATTTAGATGCATTTCTGTATGACATATAATTTTTTTTCAGAAATATCAAGGGTTACAAATTCGAATTTAGCGAGATCAATAAATGCGTACCTGTCTTCTGGCTTTAATAACGACAGAGACTCGTGATGATAACGTGTTATAAAATTAGGGTAGTGTTAGAATAAAATCTACACACTAAGAAAATTCTAACTATTCTTTGCACAAAAATTTCTCTTCAAACTTATCTCTTTCTTTCTCTCACAATTGTTTATCTAATCTTTCTTTCACTAATCTTTCTTTCACAAAATGATGGTGTATTACAAGCTTAGAGAATAGCGCTATTTATAGAGCTCTAATTAGTGGAATACATCATGGCATACATCATCTTCAACTAATCTCAATTAATGGTGTCTCCACTAAATAGTGGACATCCATAAAAATCTTCTAGTAATTCACATAAATCCACGTGTTATAAAATTAGGGTAGTGTTAGAATAAAATCTACACACTACACACTAAGAAAATTCTAACTATTCTTTGCACAAGAATTTCTCTTCAAACTTCTCTCTTTCTTTCTCTCACAATTCTTTCTCTAATCTTTCTTTCACTAATCTTTCTTTCACAAAATGATGGTGTATTAAAAGTTTAGAGAATAGCTCTATTTATAGAGCTCTAATTAGTGGAATACATCATGGCATACATCATCTTCAACTAATCTCAATTAGTGGTGTCTCCACTAAATGGTGGACATCCATAAAAATCTTCTAATAATTCACATAAATCCATAATTAGTTGAGCCTCCACTAATTAATGGAGATTCCAATAATTCATAACACCCCTCCTTGGATCTCCATCCATACATAAAGAATATGCCTCGTTAAAACCTTACTAGATAAAAACCCAGTGGGAAAAAAAATCTAGAGAAGGAAAAAGAGTATACTATTCTATATGTCTGTTTATTACTCCCCCTGATGAGATGATTCCTTTAAATCTTTAAACCGACGCATACCGATTTTCTCAAATGTTGCAGTCGGTAAAGTCTTCGTGAAAATATCTGCGAGGTTATCACATGACCGAATTTGTAGCACACATCAATTTCACATTTCTTCTGGAGTTCATGAGTAAAGAAGAATTTTGGTGAAATATGTTTTGTCTGATCTCCTTTAATATATCCTCCTCGTAATTGAACTATGCAAGCTGCATTGTCTTCATAAAGAGGAGTTGGAATATCTTTGATTGATGATAATCCAAAACTTTCTCGGATATAATGAATCATGGATCTTAGCCATACACATTCTCGACTTGCTTCATGAATGGCTATAATTTCAGCATGATTTGAAGAAGTAGCTGCTATAGATTGTTTCGTAGAACGCCATGATATAGCAATATTTTCACATGTAAATAGATAGCCCGTTTGAGAACGTGCTTTATGTGGATCAGATAAATAACCAGCATCTGCATAACCTATCAATGTTGGATTGGTTTTATTTGAATAAAATAATCCGAGATCAATTGTACCTTAGAGATATCGAATGACTTGTTTAATTCCATTCCAATGTCGTCGTGTTGGTGAAGAACTAAATCTTGCTAATAAATTGACAGCAAAAGCAATATCAGGTCGTGTATTATTAGCAAGATGCATCAATGCACCAATTGCACTGAGATATGGTACTTCAGGACCAAGGAGTTCTTCATCATTTTCTTGAGGTCGGAAAGGATCTTTATCCACATTTAATGATCGGATGATCATTGAAATACTCAATGGATGTGCTTTGTCCATGTAAAATATTTTTAGCACTTTTGCTGTATATGTTGATTGATGAATAAATGTTCCACTCTCCAGATGTTCAATTTGTAAACCAAGGCAAATTTTGGTTTTACCAAAATCCTTGATTTCAAATTCTCTTTTTAAATAATCAATTGTTTCTTGGAGCTCTTCAGGAGTTCCAATAAGATTAATATCATCAACATATATAGCTAATATCACAAATTTAGAACCAGATTTCTTAATAAAAACACATGGACACACCTGGTCATTTTTAAATCCCGTTTTCAATAAATATTCACTAAGACGAGTGAACCACATGCGCCCAGATTGCTTCAGGCCATATAATGATTTCTGCAACTTGATGGAGTAATTTTCACGAGGATAATGTTTATATGCTTCAGGCATATGAAATCCTTCGGGGATTTTCATGTAAACATCATTTTCTAAATTTTCATACAAGTAAGCAGTGACAACATCTAATAGGCGCATATCTATCTTTTCATGTACTGCCAAACTGATAAGATATCGGAGTGTAATAGCATCAACAACAGGAGAATAAGTTTCATCATAATCAATGCCTGGTCTTTGTGAAAAACTTTGGGCTACTAATCGCGCTATATATCGAACGATTTCACTCTTTTCATTCCGCTTTCGCACAAATATCCATTTGTAGCCAACAGGTTTTACACCTTCTGGTGTTCGGATTGCAGGTCCGAAGACTTCACGTTTTATCAGTGCATTTAACTCCGATTGAATCGCATCTTTCCATTGCAGCCAATCTTTTCTATGCCGACATTCATCAACTGATATTGGTTCAGGATCATCATTATCCTGTGTAACATCAAGAGATATATTGTATGCAAATATATTATCAATAATAGTTTCTATCCGATTCCAACTTCTACCGAAAGTGGTATAATTGATAGAAATTTCAGTGTTACTTTCATCAACTTCTGGTTCTTTGTCATCAGTTCTCTCTTGGTCTTTATCATTCTTTTCTTCAATATGATCTTCTAGATCATTTAATCCTCTTTTCTTTCCAGGATTTTTATCTTTAGAACCAAGAGGTCGGCCATGCTTCTGGCATGCTTTTGGCTCAGCAGCTATATGTAAAATCTTTTGTTCTGTTGGAACTTCAATTAGAATAGCAGCATTTATAGCTGGAATATTCGATTTTGTAATTCTTCTAGAGTCAACAAAAGCGTCTGGCATTTGATTTGCAATGCTTTGCAAATGAATTATCTTTTGAACTTCAAGTTCACACGCGCTTGTATGCGAATCAAGATAATTTAATGATGTTGTCCAATCACGATCTTTCTTGTACTGTTTCTGTTCTTCCCCTAATTTAGGGAATAATGATTTCACAAGAGAATAAGAAAAGAAATGTAAGAAAATGATGACAAGCAGAAAATGCCAAGAAAAATATATCTTTTTTTTTTTCACTCTTCCCGGTACCGACTTTTCCTCTTCCTCTCTTGTCTTTTCTTCTCCTCCGACCCTCTACCTACCATCTACCTCTTCTTCTTCCTCATACAGATATATATATATATATATATATGTATGTGTCGATATATATCTCAGTTATCAGTCATTAGTAAACATCAAAAACAAAAATCACAAAGCAGATATGGAGACTCGTAATTCATTTGAGACATGGTCAAATTTTGACTCAGTTTCTGTAGCAGATGTTGATGTATTTTTCTTTCCAAACCAACCGCTTCTGCCTAATTCGAACACAAAAGATTTTGATATGTTTTCCTTTCCAAACCAACCTCTTCTGCCTAATTTGAACGCAGAAGATTTTGATATGTTTTCCTTTCCAAACCAACCGCTTCCTCCTAATTTCAGGTGAGATACCTTTGATGACAAAGAACCAGAAGTTGATGAATGTAACACTGAAATTTCTATCAATTATACCACTTCCAGTAGAAGTTGGAATCGGATAGATACTGTTATTGATAATATATTTGCATACAATATATCTCTTGATGTTACACAGGATAATGATGATCCTGAACCAATATCAGTTGATGAATGTCGGCATAGAAAAGATCGACTGCAATGGAAAGATGCGATTTAATCGGAGTTAAATGCACTGACAAAACGTGAAGTCTTCGGACCTGGAGTCCGAACACCAGAAGGTGTAAAACCTGTTAGCTACAAATGGATATTTGTGCGAAAGCGCAATGAAAAGAGTGAAATCATGCGATATAAAGCACGATAAGTAGCCCAAGGTTTTTCACAAAGACCAGGTATTGATTATGATGAAACTTATTCTCTTGTTGTTGATGCTATTACACTCCGATATCTTATCAATCTGGCAGTACATGAAAAGATAGATATGCGCCTATTAGATGTTGTCACTGCTTACTTGTATGGAAATTTAGAAAATGATGTTTACATGAAAATCCCCGAAGGATTTCATATGCCTGAAGCATATAAACATTATCCTCGTGAAAATTACTCCATCAAGTTGCAAGAAATCATTATATGGCCTGAAGCAATCTGGGCGCATGTGGTTCACACGTCTTAGTGAATATATTTATTGAAAGCGAGATTTAAAAATGACCAGGTATGTCCATGTGTTTTTATTAAGAAATCTGGTTCTAAATTTGTGATATTAGCTATATATGTTGATGATATTAATCTTATTGGAACTCTTGAAGAGCTCCAAGAAATAGTTGATTATTTAAAAAGAGAATTCGAAATCAAGGATTTTGGTAAAACCAAATTTTGCCTTGGTTTACAAATTGAACATCTGGAGAGTGGAACATTTATTCATCAATCAACGTATACAGCAAAAGTGCTAAAAATATTTTACATGGACAAAGCACATCCATTGAGTATTCCAATGATCGTCCGATCATTAAATGTGGATAAAGATCTTTTCCGACCTCAAGAAAATGATGAAGAACTCCTTGGTCCTGAAGTACCATATCTCAGTGCAATTGGTGCATTGATGTATCTTGCTAATAATACATGACCTGATATTGCTTTTGCTGTCAATTTATTAGCAAGATTTAGTTCTTCACCAACACGACGACATTGGAATGGAATTAAACAAGTCCTTTGATATCTCCAAGGTACAATTGATCTCGGATTATTTTATTCAAATAAAACCAGTCCAACATTGATAGGTTATGCGAGATCTTTGGTTATTTATCTGATCCACATAAAGCACGTTCTCAAACGGGCTATCTATTTACATGTGAAAATACTGCTATATCATGGCGTTCTACGAAACAATCTATAGCAGCTACTTCTTCAAATCATGCTGAAATTATAGCCATTCATGAAGCAAGTCGAGAATGTATATGGCTAAGATCCATGATTCATTATATCCGAGAAAGTTGTGGATTATCATCAATCAAAGATATTCCAACTCCTCTTTATGAAGACAATGCAGCTTGCATAGCTCAATTACGAGGATGATATATTAAAGGAGATCGGAAAAAACATATTTCACCAAAATTCTTCTTTACTCATGAACTCCAGAAGAAATGTGAAATTGATGTGTGCTACAAATTCGGTCATGTGATAACCTCGCAGATATTTTCACGAAGACTTTACTGACTGCAACATTTGAGAAGTTGAGATATAAAATCGGTATGCGTCGGTTTAAAGATTTAAAGGAATCATCTCATCAGGGGGAGTAATAAACAGACATATAGAATAGTGTACTCTTTTTCCTTTACTAGATTTTTTTTATAAAATTATATTTGATTAAAAAGAGAAAATATAATATTTTATAAATAAACTGTAATTTTTAAAAATAAAAATATTTATATTGAATTTTTTTTAATTAAATTAGAATTTTTAGATTTTTAGACTCGACTACAACTCTATGGAAAGTATAATAATTACTATTTCATATAATTGGCAGGAAATATTATAATAAAATGTTATAATTGGCTGTGTTGTCTGTGGACACTATGTTTGTTGGTGCGAAAAAGTGTGGTGTATAAAAGAATGAATAATTTTTAGATTTCCTAATCAAATGATATAGTTTAAAATCTTGTCTATTTATATTTTTATAAACAAGATTAATCTAAATATTGTGTGAAAAGATTTTTTTTAAAAAAAATTAAATGGAATAATCAAATTAAGCGTCAATATTTAATCAGTATCAATTTTGTATCGTTGGCAGGATAATGATTCAAGAACAGATTCTTGAGTTTAAACCAATAAATATGCAAATCTTTCTGCGTGAGAGAAAACTAAAAAGAGAGAGAAAAATAAAATACGTGTAAAGAATATTATAAAAATATAAATATTTATAATTTAATATATTTATGAGATTTTAAAATTAAATTCTTAAATATTCAAATTAGATTTTATTAAAAATTTAAATATAATTATAAGTTTCAAATTCAAATCGAGCTTACACAATTTGATAAAGGATAAGTTATATTGCTATGAGAGGTTAAAATTCATTAATTTTATTACCTATATTGTTCTCTATATTTTTCATTAATTTTCTACATTAATATCCCAACTCCAAAATTTTCACAATAGGATATTTGAACTTTTAAAACTAATTTATATTAGCATGTGTGTGTGTGTGTGTGTATAATTAAGAGATAGCATACTCCACCTAGGTATGTAGATATATATGTACACATGCATATGTACATTTGTAAATAAAAAATTATTTATGTTACATATTAATTTAATACTCACTAACTAATAAGGATATATTATACTGTATATAAATAATATATATATATATATATATATATATATCTTAGAATAACAAATAATTAAAATAAAATTCAAGCTCTTTAATACCAATATATGAAAACTTAATATGTAAACAAAAATATATTTGAAAAATCAATGATCTAATCATTACATATATTTATAAAGTTAAAACAAGTTCAGTGACCAAATTTGAAGGTCATTCATTTTATTTTACCATATTTGTGCTATAATATCTATAAAATAGAAAGATATCTTATTATATACAAATATAAAGATATCAAATTAACGATCCAACCATTAAATTTATTGTAATCATTGCCAATAATATTGTGACTAAATTTGAAAATAATCAGATAAAATTTAAAATAATTTTTTAGGGGCTTTGTTATAATTATACTAAAAATGACGGTTACAATAAACCATCATATTTGGTCTAATCTATTGCGACAGTTAAAATAAACCGTCATATTTGGCCTACTCTATTGCAACGGTTAAAATAAACCATCGCATTTGTTCTACACTATTGCGATGATTCAAATAAACCATCGTATTTGGCCTACTCTATTGTGATGGTTACAATAAACCGTCGTATTTGGTCTACTCTATTATGACAGTTCAAATAAACCGTCGTATTTGGCCTACGCTATTGTGATTGTTAAAATAAACCGTTATATTTGGTCTACTCTATTGTGACGGTTAAAATAAACCGTCGTATTTGGCCTAGTCTATTGCGATAGTTAAAATAAACCATCGTATTTGGTCTATTCTATTGCGACGGTTACAATAAAACATCTTGTTTGGCCTACCTAATGCGACGGTTTGTATAAACTGTCGTATTTGGTTACCAAATACGACAGTTGGCATTGGACCGTCGTATTAGGTCTATCTATTGCGATGGTTTCAGAATCGTCGTATAAAGTAACCTATTACGATGGTTCTTTTACCATCATTTTTGTCTTCGTTGTATTTACCCTTTTTTTTGTAGTGTTATAGGAAAATACCGAAGAGGATCACTCTCAAACTCTCTCAGAAGAGACCATTCATTTTACCAAAATTACCCAAGTTGGTGTACAAGTGTTTTAGTGGCATATTTATATGCCACTTGTCTTCGCAAAAGTAAGTCACAATCCTAGCCATTGAAGGGTTATATTCTTAGTCCTTGACGGCCTTTTAAAAATATAATACAAATCATAGAAATTATAAGAAAAAAATAAATTACAGCTTGAGCAAAACAAGGAAACAAAACGCCAACATGTTGTCATGCTAACTGACAATGGACATAGCCACTTGCCACATTCTAGGCTGCGGTGCCTGCTCGTAGTGTGAACTAAGTGGTGCCACCCTTTCATGGTAGCCAATCAGCGTTGCTTGCTTCCACTTGAGTGGTGCCGCTTCCTTACTATTTTAATTGCTTGACCCTTGGCCATCCAAATCTTGCTTTTGATTTCCATGTTTGTCTTTGTTAGTTCCTTGTTCTTCAGAATGGTTTTATAGAAAAAAAATGGTTCTTCTTGATGCTTCCTTGAATGGCATTCCAAGTCTTATAACTTGTAACAAACCACTACCTTTGTACCCCAAATAGAGGCGGGGATGTCACCCTATCCATAGGATCAGGGATCTTTATAATTAGGTAAAAAGAAAATTAAAGGAAATAAATTAAGTCTAAAATTTATTACAACTCAAACAATACTTACACAAGTCTTCAACACAATCTAATAAATTACCAAAACAAATACACTCAAATACAGAAAAAAAAAAAATCTTTAGACTTCTAGGCATCTCAACTTTTGAAGCAGGATCTTCCTGAAAATATGATATTAAACATGATGAGATATATTTTCCAATAAGTCCTTTGTGCACCCATGTCAGTTAAGAAAACATTTCATGCATGCAGCTTTGAAAAAGTTGCAAGAAAAGATTGCAAGTCTTAACATTTTTTTTTTGAATATAAAGTGGCGTTTTACATTAGTTTCTCAAATAAAAATGTACATTTAGAACGGAAATAAACTACTCACAATAAAGGTGACTATGAAACCCTGTATCCTGATTGTGTATTATGAAACTCTGCATCGTAATACAAGTGGGGTGATCGGCTTACTTGGTGAGATACTCCATCTCGGCATCGTAACTTACTAGCTATCCATTCTGGGAACAGTCTACTTGGATTGAGTTGCCTAACTTGGACATGTCTAACTAATCAGAACTAGCATTTTATCTATAAAAACTTTATCTCCCAGTGGAGGTCTCCATCATAAGTGTGAAACCCCACCAAAAGCCAATCCTAGAGTAAAAGGGATGGGATGCATATCATGTCTTCATGCATAAAATATACATTTTTGAATGATTTTATATGCCTTAGAATTGTGGTTTATAGGTTAAATGACTTATTTATGTTTGTTGGGTAGAAAGGGTAAAAAAGTAATTTTGCTTCAGGACAAAATAGAAAGATGGTTTAAGGTTTAGATAAGAAGAATATTTGGGTGAGAAAATAAGAACAAGAGTTAGTGTGGTTAAGTGGTTAGGGCTTTGTGATTTAATCTCTAAGGTCTTGAGTTCAAATCCCATCACTTAAGTTTTATTCATAATTATCTTAACCATGTCTGAATTTTCGATTTTCTTACATTCCTTAAAGACAGGAATGTTTTATTAAGGGAGGCATAATGGTAATGTCTTGACCATGTGGTCTTATCCTAAAAAGAATTCTAGAAGAATTCTTGTCCCCTTTAATTTTGCTAGCCTTATCCTAACGCCTTTGAAATTTAAACTATCCTTAATTCATTAATCCATTTTTTTTCATAAAAATACTGTGATAAATCCCTAGCATTAGAATTCAAAAATCAGCTCTTGTGGGATAGGGATGGCTGAAAATAGGGAGGAGAATTAGATAGGGATTCCAAGGAAAAGAAAACACCATAGCTATTCCTTCAAACTCCATCTTCATCTTATTCATGTTTTTGGTAAAGAAAAGTCTGGAAAATTTTCCAGATTTCTTGCATGGCTGTTTTTGAAAGTTTCAGCCAACTTTCCTACCCAATTTCTGCAATGAACACAGGCATTTTATGTAAGGTTGAAGGCTTGAAATTCAGTGAATTTTTGGACTGCACAAACATCCCAAAACCAGAATTTTGTTTCAGCATTAAACATGGAATTTGAAGCCACCGTTAGAGCATAAGAACAGCTGGAACTTCCTCTGATTTTCTTCAAGATGAAGGTTGGAAAACCACCATTAAAAGACCTTCAAACACCCTTAAGAACCAGCTTCAAATCGTGTCAAAGAGAACAGAAAATTCTGCACCAAAAACCTCTCCATTCCAAGTATTCTTGAAGCTTAAATTCCAGAAATTTTCCAGCTTGTCTCTTCAAGGCAAACGCTGAAATTCTTCACTCAAAACCGCTGCAATTCGGACCTTGTTCAGCCATGGACTGAACATCTTGGCCTTCACACCAACCTTAAATGTTTGGACTCCATGATCATACCACAAAAAGCTCCTAAGATTACTCTATCCAAAACTAATTCAAACTTCAAACAAAATTACAGATTTTTGTTCCATTGAAACACTCCTATAGCAAGTGATCAAACCAGAAAATCTTCTGGGATTATAAACCATTTTTGGCCAGCCTTATGTACTGAACAACCCCTCATTCTTTGAATAAAGCCTAGCTAGTTCAGCCATACACCATTGAAGAGCAAGAGACCTTCCATGAACAAACTCTATTAACTAATCTTATACCTCAAACAACTCCACCATTTTCTCCATTTGAATTTCAAAAAAATCTGAAAATCTTCTCTCTCATTCTTGATAGCTGAAACTCCCTTCTACACTAGGCAATTCGGCCATCACAATTCCAGCAACTCTCGAAATCAATTTCCTCTCAAACTCTCTCAAAAAAACACCAAGAACACATACTTCTCATCTTCAAGCCTAAACCAATCCTGAACACCTCCAATCACTCCCAAACACTCTAAGTCATCCATATTCAACCTATAATCTTCATTTCTGGCCTTTATAACGCTGATTCATGCAAAGTGGAATTTCCAAACGGATCAAAACCAACCTCTTTTGTTGAAGGTTCCAAGAACACCAAAAGGTAAAATAAGAACAACCTCCTTGTTCTTCCTTTTCTACTCAACCTCTAATATTCTTTCTAGTCTCATTCGTCTCTCTCTCTCACTCACTCTCTCTCTCTCTCTCTCTCTCTCTCTCTCTCTTGGTTGAAATGGAGATGATCAACCATGGCTACTCCCGGACCACTAAAGGCTATCAAGCTTGTAAGGATCTTCACTAACCAAGGAAACCTTCACCAAGCGATCATCCATGAAGTATTTTTCCTTAAATCTTCCTTTATAATTTTTGGAATCAAGACTCCTAGATGTTGATAGGATGATTGAATAAAGTAGGGGTTGAGTATATGTATGTGGGTGAAGGAGACAGAGTTAGGACATGAAAGTTGGAATGTATGATTAGGCCTATGGATTTTCCTTTTGAGTCAATATATGCTCATCATGATTAAAGGGATTTATGGATATTTTGATGCATGTTAGATATTATGACACCATTGGTGATTAGGCCTTTATGTTCTTATTTTTCAATAAAGCCATAGATGATGATTATGCCTAGAAGGTGATTATCCATGTGTTAGTATATGTTGATTCAAGTTTATATTTATGGATGGATTAATAGGTTATGTGAGAATATGTCCATAGATCTTCTCTAACAATAGAAAATTATTGGAAAAACTATTTTCCATTAATTCTAGAATTATTTGACTAACATTATTGTTATTAATTTAATTAGAATTATTATTCAATTTAATCTATAAAATTTGAAAACAATAGGTAGGTTTGAAATAGTATATTATTTAAAATATTATTATTTTATTACTTAAATAAATAAAATCCTTTTATTAAAAATAAATAGTAAAATATTAGAATTAATTAATATCAAATGACCTTGTAGACCATAGTAATAATATTAGTTAGCCTTACTAAAACTTTTATCTATATCCATAAATCTTATTTATATTAAAATTTATTTAGTATTTATTAATTAAAAATTAGGTATAATGTATTTATTATTAATTTTATTGGTTATTTATTATAATTATTAATTATTAATTAGAATTAGGTATAATTTATTATTTATACTAATACTATTTAAATATTACTATTTACCAATATTATTTAGGATTTATTATTATCCATTATTTAACACTAATTTTAGCAATATTACTCATTATTTATTATTTGTTAATAAATAGTTAATATTATAATTTATTATTTATATATTATTTATAAAACCTATTTATTTTAACTTAACAAATTAATCTTATTTTATCAAATACCTTATCAACTAGCGTTAAAGCTTAAGGTGTTGTTGTCTTAACTAGATATTGTTGTATCTAGTTGAGCTTAAGTATATTAGGAAATGAATTATTTATTTAAAGTAAGTATTGCCTGGATGTTGGGACTTATACCCTATATTTACCCCATGCGGAGTTAGGTTGCCTTGAACTTTCTTGGAAGCCTATGGTATCATGGAAAAGCAAGAGATCAGGTAAGTCCTTGCATAAAGATGTTTGTAAAATAGATGTTTGTGAACAAATGCTTTTCTACAAGTCAAATGCAGTGATTGTCATGAAAGATATACCTTGAGATGTAATTATGGATAATATATTCCTGCTTCAAAATTAAAATAATTTTTGTCAAGAAAAAAATTTTCCAAGAAAAATAATAAATTTTTCTTAAACAATATTTTACCTAAAGTTGTTTGAAAACCATAATTGCTACTTCAAAGAAAACTCTTGATTGATTTTACATTTTCGAAGTGGAAAAGCATAACGTTGAGTACTCAATAAGGGTAGACTATTAGGACTAGTCTTTGAAAGGTTGGGTAAGTCCCTTAGTAGGAGGCCACCTCTGAGGGGTGAACCCTACCTAGACAAGACGACAGTTCTTGTTGGTTAGGCCAGTCCGAGCTAGCAGTACAGTTCAGGTAGACTGTTTATTTCCGGAGTGGACACCCGGTATGTTTGGGTGTAGAGATGGAGGAGTATCTCACCCAGTGGGCCATACACCCACCTTGTATCAACATGCATAAAGTGTGGCATCCTAATTATTCTCTTGTCATGATGCACAAAGTGTGGCATCCTGACCGTTCTCTTGACATGGTGCACAAAGTGTGGTGCCGTGTCCATTTATGATGCTTTACTTCATAGTCAACTTTATTAGAGTGGTTATTTCTTTTCAAAGTTAAGCATTTTTACTTTACAAATGCTGTTAAAACACCACTTAGTATTCAAAGATAAATTTCTGGGCTTGCAGACTTTTATTATGACTTGTTCAAAACATGCATACATGAACTGTTTTCCCTGAAATACCATGAGCACACGCAGGACTTACTAGAAAATATTTCTCACACCTTTCATATTATGTGTTCAGGTCGATCTTGCTTGGAAGGCCAATTAACTTATGCTGCCATGAGCTTAGAAGATTTATCCTGATGTATTTATTTGTTAGAGATTTTGGTTACCATCTATTTGTTTCAAGACTTGTAAAATTATTGTTTTAGGATTGTAATAAGTCCGTTATTAAGTTATTTCATTCTATGTTTTTTATTACCTAGTTTTAAAGACCCTTTGTCCTAAGGATGGGGCGACATCCCCGCCCCATTTGGGGTACGTAGATAGAGGGGTGTTACAATAAGACTTGCCCTAACCTTCTAAAGTTAGTTCTAATTAGCCTACCATTATTGAGTATTCAACGTTTGTTGCTTGCATAGGAACCATTCACAAAAGTTCCTTGTTGTTTGAAATTGCAATCATGGTTAAGCGTTCTTATTTGAACATTTATCTGATCTGATGCACTTAATCTTCTTTCCAGTTTCTAATTCAACAAAAGTCTGAAACTGCTTGAACTTATCTAAGACCTGATATTTAGTTCTCAAGGTATAAACCCACAGTTTCCTTGAAGGATCATGAATGAAAGTCATAAAATAAGATTCATCACTGAATGACTGTGCCTTTAATGGACCACAAACATCAGAATAAATCAACTCCAACAATTTAGATTTTCTTGATAGAGGGATAGTCTTGAATGACACCCTATTTTACTTTCCTACTAGACAATGATTTTTCTAACTTTGTAGTACTAACTCCAAAAATTGCATTGTTTCTGATTAAACAATTAAGACCTTTCTCACTAATTTGACTGAGCTGCTTATGCTATAGTTCAAGTGAGATTTTGTTGTCAACCACATTAACACTAGCACCGGAAATTGAAGCTTGCATTAAGTACAGATTAGAACACTTTTTGCCTCGAACCACAACAAGAGAACCCTTAGAGAGTTTCCTGTCCTCCATCAAAGTTGTTGCAGAAACCATCACTGTCAAGTCTGCCAACTGAAATCAGATTTAGTTGAACATTTGGAGCATGTCTGACGTCTCTGAGCAATAACCGACTGCTATTACTGGTCTTCAAGCAAACATCACCCAAGCCAATAACTTTAGATATACCATCATTGCCCATACATAAAACTCCAAAATCACCAGGAGTATATGTAATGAAGAAGTCTCTCTTGGCTATAACATGAAGTGAAGCACCTGTATCTGCTACCCAATTAATGTCATGAGAGGCATAATTGATCACATTCTTATCAAACACAAAAGTAAGGTCTCCTGAAGAAGTAGTAGTAGCAACCTGATTTCCACTATCATCCTTTGCTTCTGAAGTACTTCTACCTTTCTTATTTTCCTGCTTCCATTTGAAACATTTTCCTTTTGATGTGTCCCTTCTTTCCACAGTGATGACATTTAGCATCCTTGTACCTAGACCTAGACATACTTCTACTATTGTCTCTATTTGTCTAAACTTTACTTTTACTCCTTCCTCGATTTTCAGTAACAAGAACCTCAGATCGAGAATATGAACATCCTAAAGTTCTGCTTCTAACATCTTCATTAAGGATACCATATTTAACATATTCCAAAGACATAGCTCCAACAGAAGCAGAGTTAGTATAAGAAACCCAAAATGTCTCCCAAGAAACAAGCAAACTACTAAGCAACCAAAGTCCCATAATCTCATCATCAAATTTAATTCCCACATTTGACAACTGATCAATAAGATACTAAAAGTCATTTACATGGTCCATCATTGGAGTTCCTTCTTTGTATTTCAAATTTATCATCTGTTTTAATAGGAACAACTTGTTGTTACCAGTTTTTTAAGCATACAAATTTTCACGCTTCTTCCATAATTGCTTGGCATTAGTTTCATTTGTGATATGGCTACAGATATTCTCTTCAACCCAACATCTAATATAGCTCAAGACTTGTTGATTCTTGAAGTTCCATTCTTCATCAGATTTATTTTCAAGCTTTTGAGAAGCAAACACAGGCAAATAAAAACTCTTCACAAACAATAAATCTTTCATTTTTCAATGCCAACTATGATAGTTTGAACCATTTAAACAAATCATTTGATTAGCAATATTCTCCATAATTTAAACAAGAAAAATTCACCAATCACCAATTAGGAGCGCTATGATACCACTTTGCTGGGGACAAATAGACCAAGGACAGGTGTACATACAAGTAGTGGAAAAAAAAAACAAAAACTAAAGTTAAACAACGGATCAAACCATGCTTCAAACCATCCTGTAAACCCCTACTCCTTATCAAACCCACACTTGAATGAAAATTAGAGCACTGCGGAAAATGAAAAATGGCAGCAATAATGGAAGACATAAAACACAGCCAAAAATGTAAGAACAAGGCACACCAAATTTTTACATGGAAAACCTCTCCAATGTGAAGAGGAAAAACCACGGGACCTTCAAGTCCATGCTAAAAGCTCCTCTAATCAACAAGAAGAAGACAATATAGAGTTTCACAATATACAACTGAAATCAGCCACAATGAAGCTACAACTTTTTTTAAACAAAATATAGGGAAGAATAATGGGAGAAAATGCACAAAATATTTGTCACTATTCGGCAGCAATATTTCTGAATTCGGGAGTCAAAAATTGATCACCACTGTACAGAATGTAGTTCTGTCTCTCCTTTATAACATACCTAAAATTGAGCCAAATTGGAGAAGAAATCACCATCCGATCGTCCAGTAGAAGTAGACTGTTCAAAACGGAATTTCTACAACTTCCTCTCTTTACTCTCTCTCTTTTTTTTTTCTTTTTTTGTCTGGCTATTTTGTCTCACTCTCTATCTATTTCTTACTCACCAGCTACTATTTTTGTTGTGTCTTCTGTATCTTTTTTGTGTTGACCAGAAAGCAAAGCTTTTTTCTATTTTTGTTACTTTTTGGTTGTTTACTTTAGCCATGGAATAATGGCTAATTACTGTATATGTTGGGAGCCAATCCAATAGCTTTTTATTCTCACTTTCCTTTCTCAAAACTGAGGTAATGAAGTGACTAAGGCCGTTCAGCAATTTAAGCTCCAGCAAATCGAATCAGTCCACCATTCACTTATTCTCTTCTCTTACTCCTTCACTACCATAGCTGAAAGACAACTCTCTCCCTCAATTGGATATTCCACCGCCAACTAGGGACCATCTTTTTCCATTCCACTAGTCACTCCCTAGGAATCATCTATTCGCTCTTTCCCTCAACCGAAACCCTATATGGGATATTACTTCTCTATCGGCCATTTCCTTTCTCCTTTTGCTTTCTGCACCGAAGCAAGACACACATACAAAAATCTTTTCAACCACAATCTATGCTCCCTCTTGAAATTGAAGCAACCGAGAGACACTATTGCTCTCAGTCTCTACCAAGTAAAGGTAAAACCCTCACCAATCCTCTTTTTTCTGTTCTTTTCTAATGCAAGCTGAGATAAACATTGCCTTGGTTCTTTCTTCATATTTTGACCCCACTACTTGATCTTGTCAAGGCTATCTATGAAGGAATATCTTCCCCATTGCAAGCACATTCAGGGACTGCCAGAACCGAGTCAAGCCACTCATTTATTCTCAAGTAACTTTTGGCCTTATTTCTTTTAGTTTTGGGATTTTTGAAGAGGTGTTTATATCTTGAGTTTCCAAAAGGGGGTACAGCATGCAGTAGAATGGATTATGAGGTTGTGTCGTTTCTTGCAAGCATGTCTTATGTAGCTATATTCCTTTTTTTTAAAGATGTTGAACAAGATTTCGATTATTGCATATGTGATTATGGCGTGGGTATGAATTGATAATATGATTTACTTGATATTTTGCAATCTCGTAGGATGCAAATAACGAAATCTTTTGCTATTTAAGATGAGTATTATTTTTGGTCATGTCAAAAGAATTAGTATTTGGTCAAGGCATATGGTGAATTATGGGCATCAAATTATCTTTCTCTTAATGTTGTTTGTATTGAAACCCTATTGGGTTATGAGTCGTTATATTAACAAATTAATCTAGTGCATATGATGATGTTGTCCAAATATTCACTCTTTTGATATATTCTATTTAAACTTAGGAGACATCTATCTTGTTAGTTATTTATTTCTGACTAGTTTATTTAGATACTTATTATCAACAATATTTTGTTGAATTAGGATGTCATTCACTTACTTAGATAATTATTCATTAACTAACTATCTATTTAGTTACTAATTATTAATTTATTATCTATCTACTTAAATTTTGTGCTAAAATTTTCATTCATTTGTAGTACGACTAGCATTAGAATTGCTATTTGTTATTTAAAATACCCATTATTTATTAACTAATAGCTATTAATTGATTATGATATTTTGTTCAATTTGAGAATCATTATCTTAAATAATTACCTATTTATTCTAGCTGATACATTTAAGAATTTATTTACTAACCTATTGAACTAAAAACTTTATGTAATAGTTAATGCTACTAGTTGTTCACAAAATTATTATTTACTATTTATTCACTAGGTTTATTATTGAAATTAATTGGTATTAATTGATAAGATCCATTTAATTACTTCTTGCACTTACTATTTAATCAGTCATTAGGTTATTTACTATTTTACCTTTTGACTTATGGAAATCATAATTTATTAATTAGTACTAGCTAATTGATTTGATGAATTATTGTTGTGATTACTACTTAACTACTATGTATATACTCATTCATGTATCTATTTATTTACCATTTAATATCAATTACAAATTATTCATTAGACAATATTTATTTATTTGTTTAACCATATGATTATTAGTGAGATCTATATCACACATATGGATTATTGACACATTATGGGTATGATACTAGATGGTTGAAGTTGATGCCTAAGAGTTGCGGGAGATGTATGTTGAGATTTATTTTTTATTTTTATTTTTTATTTTTTATATTTTAAATCTTATGAGTGAAGATAGGTCGTGATTTAGACTTTTAATTTTTTATTAGGCTAAGTTGCACTTCAAACCCCTACAATTCAGTATTTCACTTTAACAAATGATCCTAACAGGTAAGTTCTTGCATAATTGTTTGATAAATGAAGCATAGAACTGCAAGTCATTGTGTTTAAATATTTTATTTACTGTCTTGATGGTCAAACATGGTAAAAGTCATGCATTGAGCACTAAATGGTATTTTGATCAAACCGTCACATTTGTAAATGTGAGATAAATGTTTTAGATTTCTTTTGAAAAATCATCAGGTTTCCATGTTTGATTGATCTAGTAGTTTGATTAATTTGTTGGGAATATCCTAAATCAGATATGATTCGTTGACTACTCAATTAGGGTAGACTTCTAGTACTAGTCTTTGAGAGTCAGAGATAGTCTACCAGTAGGTGGCCACCTCTAGGAGATGAACTCTTTCAGGATAAGATGCCAGTACTAGTAAGTTAGGCTAGTCCAAGCTAGCACTATGGTCTGGATGGGACTGTTGACCGAAGATGGACGACTGATAAGTTTGGAATGGAAGATGGAGGAGTATTCCCCCAGTGGGTCGATTACCCACTTCACTGTGATGCAGAGTTTCGCAATGGCTAGTCATGATGTAGGGTTTTCTGACTGCTCAATTAAGAAACAAAGTTGTTATGATGTTATGAGTGGTTTGGTTACTAAAATAATCCAGTATTGATTTTTCGGGTTGAAATTGTTTCACTTGTGAATTATTGCAAAACTTCGAACCACTCAGGGTTTACTTGATTATTGACTTGAAAATATTTTCTGTCAATTATTTAAAATTTGAATCATGAAAGTATTTTGAAACTGTTCTATATACACACACCGGACTTATTAAGAATTCTTTTCTCACACAATTTCTCTATCATATTTCATAATGTACTAGGCCTAAGGTGGGGAACTATTAGGGACAAGTGTTGCTCAAGTTTTCTTGTTCATTTGTGTTTGAGAGGATGTTTATCCTCTAGATTTTGTTTTATTTAAGTCATGGATTTTGGATTTGTACACCTTAAGTTTATTCCCGAGTCCTTGTAATAAGTTTGGACATGATTATTTTGAGGTAAGTTTTATTACATTTTTTGTTTCACCTAGTTATAAAGACCTCGTGGTCCTAAGGATGGAGTGACATCCCCGACCCTTTTTGTGTCACATTATAGTGGGGTGTTACATGTAAAGTATGTTATATGAGAAAGTAGAGAGTGTTCTAGGTGACTTGAAGATTTTAGAGTGAATTGGTGTGTTTAGAAGTGATTAGAATGTTGAAGAGAGATAGTGTATGTTAGAGTTGTGCTCTAGAGCTATTCATTTGTACAATATATTTCACACATTTATTTATAAAAAAAATGCATTCTTTATCTTTCAATTTAATTAATCATTTTGCGTATATGTGTATAAAATTGTTAGATAAAGTTCCAAACATATAGTATAGTATTAAGAAAATTATGATAGAGATCATAATTTGATATTCCTAATACACTATGTATTACTTGTACTTTAATTATCCCTAGTCATAGTATTAATTAGATAGGACATCATTAATGTCGAAAGACTAGTACGTGTTATACTTCTTAATTTGATCAAACGTTGGTTCTCACATTCGTGAGTATTGTGGTACTAAAAGTTAACATATAGATGCTTGTTACGTGAACAAGTTTATTGGATTACCTAACTATGAGATAATCACGTGGATAACTATTTAGTGCCATTGATAAAATCTCATTAGAGCAAATGTGCAAGTAACCTTAGATTTGATATCTACAAGGTATTTTGTTTATTGAGTGTTGTATTTGATTCTAATCTTTGGAGCCTCATTCGTGGCCACCTATGGGATAGATATTGGGTATCATGTAAAGTCAATGGAAGTAGCTGAGAGGGTCAATAAATGATTCATCACTCTTAATAGTAAAGGCATATATTTCACGACTACTTGTATGAAATCATTACTCAAGAAATCCTTGGCCAATGCAACTATGTGTTGAAAATAGTTCCAATTGATACACATGTTGAGTAATGGATTTTGAAAGAAGTACTAATAAATTCGAGTTAGAATTAATTATATTCTAGTAGGAGTTGGCACTAATTCCATACTCTAAAACCAAATGAGATATAGTATGATGAAAAATGTTTATTGCACTGATATTTTATTTTTGAAAGGTTCATGTCAAACCACTTGACTTTCTAGACTTTTAGGTAGTCATGATGCATTGGTAGATGTTGCTCATGATCTGTTAAATGTGCAAGTCATCTTTGCTTGTAATCTACTATTTCAAGATTGGCTATCTATTATTTCTCAGGAGTTGAACCCTTTAGCTGAGAAAGTATTAAAAAGTTAACAGTCATGTATTATAACCTCTAAAGTCAATGAAATCTTTAAAGGTTAACACTTATGATGAAGTGGATGACTAGGAGACTACGATTTGACCATTGTGGTAATGATATTTGATAACAATAAATTGCTTTTCAATATTATGGTTGATGTATGCTTCCCTTCTCCTTCTCTTCTCTCCGACTTTATCCAAATACAGTCTAGTGAGAATCAGCATCTTTTTTCTTATTCATTCTGTCCGTGCTCTATCAACCTGTGTATCTATCTCAAGTAACTCTCCTACTGATCATCTCTTTCTTGGTTTGTACAATAGATACTCAATTATTTGATCTTCTCTGTTGATGATCAAAGTATATTATATAAGTTATTCAAATGAAGTTCACATATAGACTCGCAGTTTTGGGCTATGCCTAGATGAACACACTAAAAATAAAAAATTCCATCACTTTAGTTGTTATGTTTGCTATGTAGGAATCAAAGTGCACTTGGTAAAGTTTGAATAACATTTTTCTAGTTGATTGCAGAATAGTAATGATAATACCCTCTTCCTTGGGTATGGATAGTTTATATAGTATTCTAATAGCGATAATCTTTTGCTATGCTCATAGTAGACAATTAGATTTGAAAATTATGACTAGTTGATTAACAAAATTCTAGTTTTATCTAACTTGAATGTGTAAAATTTATAATGGCAAGTTCATAGGGTTTGAAACAAATGAGAGGAAGGGGATACGTTGTCGCAAGTTACTTTGATACTGCATATGAAGGAAGTACAACATATCATTTTGCTAAATGGAAGTACATTTAGATATTGATGGGTTTTTGTCTTAACGAAGATATTAGGAATTTATTTTGGATTATATTGTTTTGATAACTTTCTTGATGTATAGATACATATACTACTATATTTCACATTGCTAACGTGTTATTTTGCTTTAATGTGATTTTATATTATGATAAAAGCTTTAAATTTATTTTATTATATAAGGTAACTAATATATGTAAGAACTAAAATGTCATAAAAAATGCAGTGTAACACATTAAAAAATGTCATTTTATGTATATATAGTAACGTTTTATATTCAATGAAATGTAAACATATTCATCGCGTGATATACAAACAAACTGTGACTAAAATGTTTTAATTTTAGTATAAAAATATTGTTATAGTAGGTTTAAACAACATGTATAAGTGTCATAATAAAATAATAATGATAGTAGAAACTATCATTATTAACACAACAACATATTAGTAAGCATTTATATAACACAACAAAATGTTTCGTGAAGAACTTTGACCAATATTTATACATGTCATTACAAAATTTCAGTTATTATGACACTTTAAAATGTTAACATAGGATTTGAATTTTGGCTGTTACTAAACCCTTTTATGGCATGACAAAATGTTGTAATAAAATGTATGATATAATATTTACACATGTTACATTAGGTATATTTAATATGACATTTGTTAATGTCATCAACAACTATAGCAACGGCGTTCTAGAGAACATTTCACGTAAACGTCACAAAGTCCAAAATGTCATAACAAACTTTTATTATGATATTTCCTCCTGTGGTAACTTGCATAATTTCTAGTAGTGTGTATAGGTATTAGGCAAGAATTGTTATTCCATCAAGTTGAAAATGGTTTGCACAATTGTCTTGACTATTTCCATATTTTCAACTTAAAATCTTTTTTGGCTACAGGAATGAGAGTACAAATTAATAAGTATACAAAATTTTTCACTTTATTGTGGCTAGTTAAGGCTTAGTGTACACAAAGTCCAAATTCCCTTGACATGAAAGGATTTTTAGACTTGTTAAGATGAAATAATGAACATATTTCTTAATGATTTTTCTTGATGAACCAATTTGGTACATGTTCCATTGCACTTGTTAAATGTATTCCTATTGCATACTATATGTTTTTGTTTTCCAATTTGCTTTTCTAGAAATATTAGGTGGAGGCTAAGGGTTCAATGTATAAGTGGTATATGACCGATATGAAAGGAATTACAACCGAAATTGTTAGTGGAGTCGATTATTTTCTTCAAGTATGCTTTGCCTAAGGTAGCAACATCTACTAATCCTAATGAAGTTAGATGTCCTTACATAAAGTGCAACAATTTGCTTTACAATATTGTAGAGGAAATTAATTTTCACTTGTATAGAAAGGGATTTTCCAAAAATGACTATAATTTGATTTTCATGGCGAAGAATTTAATACTTTGCCATAAATGTCCAATGCAGGTATGGATAGGGATGCTTTGAAATCAACCAATCAATATTAGATATAAAGGATAGGAAGATGGTAAGGGAGGAAGTGGTAAATGTAGAAAGGAAGAGATAGAAGAGGAAAGCATGAGAGAAAGAGTTGGTGGAAGAGATGAAAGTGGAAGAATAGGGGAAGAGACTAGTAAATGATTAGAAAGATAGAGGAAAAGAGAAAAAGCAGAAATAGGGAGAAAATGAGAAGGTAACGTAGGAGTAATAGAAAGGATAGGCAAGAAAGTGGGAAGGAAAACAAAGGAAATATGTCAATTGAATTTAGGATAATGTGAAGGTAGTTTTGACCAACCAAACAAATGATAATGGCATATTGGTAAGTTTGTCAAGTTGAGTAACAGACTTATACAAGCTATTTAAAATGGACATTTCATCTTATTCATTGTACAATGGAATAAAACATAGCATTTGCCTTTAGGCACGGTCACTACACCAAAAGTTCACAGAAACATGCCTTTTCTATAGCTTTTGAACACCGGTAATGCAAGAAAGATAAATCCTGAAACTAACTTATGAAGATTGCTTAACATTATTAAATTGTTTCTAAGGAAAAGATATAGAGTTTTGAGAATCTCTTACTGAAGATAAAAAAGATTTAACAAACTTTCTAAGAATAATGCATTTGGCAATAATTTTAGGAAATTAACATTGTTTAGGTATACCTCAACTCTTCATTACCAATATACTTGATTTGTCTACCCATAGGCATAG